>QEPC01009299.1:239356-260709 GCA_003113815.1 Sphenodon punctatus
ATAGGTTGGGGCTCTTCAGCTTGGAAAAGAGACGGCTGAGAGGCGATAGGATAGAGGTCTATAAAATCATGAGTGGTGTGAAACGGTTATTTACCCTCTCAACTACTACTAAAACTAGGGGACACTCCATGAAACTCACAGGTGGCAGAGTACAATTAGGTTGTAGAATTTACTGCCAGGGGAGGTGGTCAAGGCCAGTACTATAGCTGAGTTTAAAAGAAGTTTGGACAAGTTTCTGGAAGATAGTTCCATTAGCAGCTATTAACCAGATAGGATTGGGGAACAAAACCCTTTACTCTCGGGAGCCTGGAAATGACCCACAGGGAATGGATAGCATGGTGACCTGTTGGGTTCTTGTCCCAGGCCCCCGTGACTGGCCAATGTCGGAGGCAGGATGCTGGGCTCAATGGACCATTGGTCTGACCCAGTATGGCACTTCTTATGTTGTTATGTTATGTTCTTATGTGGTGCCTGTCAAGCAGTGGCACACACTTATTTTTTAAAAAGGCTTGGCATTGATTGATGTGGTGTGTGGTGCTGGTAACTTGAACAGCCCAGGCAAAGGGAAGTGGAGCCAGGCAGAGAGATCCCTCTGTCTCATGGTGCTGCCAACCAAGCAGCAGGCAGCAGGAATGTGGTACTGGTACCCAATTATTTTTTTTAAAAGCATGGCATGATAGAAAACATAACCCGCGTCTCCCAGCATTGGCCCTATGGACAGGACAGGCCAAACCATGCCATGCCATACCAGGCTAGGCATCCTTCCGCCCTCCCTCCCACAGTTCAGTTCCCTGTTCTGACAAGCCGATTACTTACAAATCAATAGTGTAGCACACAGCCAAATTCACCAAAGAAAATGGAAAATGGCTGTTCAGCCACTTTTATTTCTCCCTGCCAGCCAATCAAAACGTGCCATCTGGCTTGGCCAGGCAATCAAAACTTGCCATCTGGCTTACCATCACTCAACTGTCAGCTCTCTTCCCCCCCCCCCTACGAAAAATGACACTAAGTTTCATTTCCAGAAGAAGCTCAACTGTCCAGCCATGCGTGCAGTGGCTTCTGAAGTTTTCTGAAATTTTCTGAGGAACGGCCTTGTTCCTCAGAATTTCGGACTTTCGGAACTGAGTACTGTAATCTTCGGCGAATTCCGAAATTTTCCAAAGACCGAGTTTCAGCTCTAGTTGTGACGATTAAATGTCTGCAAGAGGCATGGAGATTATAAACACCATCCTGGAAGCCCAGACTAAATGTATTATACAATTTTAAAAGGTTGCAAGAGGACCAAATGTCTGCCAGCATAGCTAAATGGTGAGGTGAAGGAGGCTATTAGAGCCAAAAGGGCATCCTTTAAAAAATGGAAAGCTAGTCCTAATGAGGAAAATAGGAAAGAGCATAATCACTTGCAAATTAGATGTAAAACATTAATAAGGGAGACACAGAGAGAATCTGAAGAGAGACTTGCTAAGGAATTGCAAAAACTAATAAAAACTTTTTAAAATGCATCATAAGCAAGAGGCCTGCTAGAGAATCAGTTGGGCCATTAGATTACTAAAGGGTAAAGGGGGTGCTCAGGGAGGATAAGGCCATTGCAGAGAAACTGAATGAATTCTTTGCTTCGGTCTTCACTGCAGAGGATGTTGGGGAGATACCCATGCCAGAACTGTTCAGAAGAACTGCCACACATCAGCGTGACTCTAGAAGAGGTTCTAGAGCAAATTGACAAACTAAATAGTAACCAATCACCGGGACCAGATGGTATTCACGGAGCTCAAATATGAAATTGCAGACTTATTACTGGTAATTCGTAACCTGTCGCCAAAATCTGCCACTGTACCTGAGGACAGGAGGGTAGTGAATGTGTAAAACCTGTATTTAAAAAAGGCTCCAGAGACAATCCTGGGAACTATTGACTACTGAGTGTGTGTGGGGAAAATAGTGGAGATGATTTTTAAGAACAGAATTACTGGGCATATTGATATATATGGCTTAATGGGGAAGAATCAACCTGAATTTAGCAAAGGGAAGTTGTGCATCACTAATCTATTGGAAATTTTTGAGGGCGTGAATAAACAAATGGATGGGGTTTGCTGGTTGATATAGTTTATCTGGATTTCCAGAAAGCGTTTGATAAGGCCTTTCATGTGAGACTCTTGAGGATATTAAAAAGTCATGGGATAAGAGGCATGACCTATTGCGGATTGGTAACTGGTTAAAGGACAGAAAACAAAGAATAGGACTATCTGGTCAGTTTTCACAATGGAGAGAGATAGTGAGGTGATCAAATTTGCAGATGACACAAGGTTATTCAATGTAGTTAAAATGAACGGACTGTGAAGAATTTCAGGAGGATCTTGCAAGACTGGGTGACTGGGCATTTAAATGTCAGATGAAATTTTATGTGGACAAGTGCAAAGTATTACACATAGGGAAAAATAATCCAAACTATACATATACAATGCTGGGTTCCAAATTAGGAGTTACCACTCAGAAAAAAGGACCTTGGAGTCATTGTTGGCAATACATTGAAATCCTCAGCTCAGTGTGTGATGGCGGTAAAAAACAACAACAGGATGTTAGGAATTATTCATAAAGGGATAGAGAATAAAACTGAAAATATAATGCATCTATATAAATCTATGGTACGACCACACCTTTAGTATTGTGTGTAGCTCTGGTCGCCCCATCTCAAAAACATTATAGTAGAAATAGGAAAGGTACAGAGAAGGACAATAAGACAGATAAGGGGTATGGAACACCTCCTCTGTGAAGAGAGGCTAGATAGATTAGGGCCCTTTTTACACGGGTGGAGGTGGGTGGGGGGTTGGGTGATTAGCCTGATGGGTGGAGGTGGGTGGATGTCTGTTTACACCCGGGGGGTGGGAATCTGTGTAAAAACGGCCTAGGGCTCTTCAGCTTGGAGAAGAGATGACAGAGGCCATTTTTATATGGACCCTCCTGGGGAGCGGGTCTGTGTACGCCATCATACACATCCGGTGCATGAGGGGGGGCCTTCGCATGGTGGTGGATGGGTGTGCAGTCGGTGTGTACCCGCACCCATGCAGCACCCATTCATGCCCCTTCACGGAGCAACTGGGAAAACCCCAGGTTGATCCATGCGGGGGTATGGGTGGGTGGGAGCGCATCTCCACGCATGCCATCATTAGATAGGCGCCCCAGTCCATGGAGGATGGATGGGCCTCTGTGGGTGCATCCCATCTAAAAATGACCTGAGAAGGGATATTATAGAAGTTTATAAAATCATGAGTGCTGTGGAATGAGTAAATAGGGAGCAGTCATTTACCCTCTCAAATAGTACTAGAACTAGGGTACACTATGAAACTAACAGGTAGCAGACTTCAAACAAATAAACGAAAGTGTTTTTTCGCTCAAAACACAATTCAGTTGTGTAATTTGTTGCCAGAAGATGTGGTCAAGGCCAGTAGTATAACTGTGTTTAAGAAAGGGTTGGACAAGTTTCTGAAGGATAGGTCCGTTAGCAGCTACTAGCCAGGTAGGTTTGGGGAATGTAACCTCTTACTGTCAGGAGCTGGGAGTGGACAACAGGGAACGGACCACCCCATTGTGACCTGCTGGATACTTCTTCCAAGTGACAGAGATTGGCGCTGGGCTTGATGGACCATTGGTCTGACCCAGTATGGCACGTCTTATGTTCGTATAGCCTTAAGATCTGAATCACAGCTCATGCAGCAAAATGGTCAGTCTTCTTTACTGGCCTGACCTTGTCTGCGGTAGTCCCTAAAGGTCGTCTTCCTGACACGGATAAAGAGCCCTCCTGCATTTCCCCGCTTCCAGGCATTCTGTTCTTGTTTCCCCATTTACTGTATGACCAGGTCTCTTACTCTACACCTGCACTGTTCCCTGGTCTACAGGCAATCAGTTGTCCACAGATGGGTCTGTCTCTTGTTTCTTTTAAAGAGGCCAGTCTACATTGGGGGAACATGTTTTTTATAAAAAAAAGAAAGAACAAAACCCATCCTTTGATGTTTTACAGCAACAGATCATAGAACAGCTGTTTTACCCACTACTGAAAAGGCAATGGTTTCTGCCCCATAATACAATCTGTTGTGATGACTGCTGAGTTGGTGTGTCTGTAGAAGTCCATTTAACTCCCCATTTGGATGGTATCGATTACAATGGCTCCTTTGAAGACCCTTTTAGAGAGAAATCTTTGGATGGGTTTGTTTGTGTGTATGTACGTATGTATGGAGTGCTTCCTTGGTGTATTTTGCCTTTCTGGCTTAATTTGTCTCTTATTTCTTCCACTGAGTTAATTTGAAAATAGAGCCGCATTGATTAGAAACCTCCAGAATCATAGCCTTACAGGGTTTCTGTTGCATACTACATGGTTTGTGATTGGCAGTGGAACCACCAGGCTAATTTTTCCCACATTAGAACTTCTCTTTTATCATGAGCACCGGAATGACCACATTGGAAAACATCCAGTGGTTTGAATAGTTGCCACTTGTGGAATTAAAAAAAACACAATATGCCTGGCCAGTTTTGCAATACTATGACTGAAGAGGATGAAGGGATTTTTTTTCCAAGCCCAGCTCCAGAATGTCAGGGCCTCTGAGAGGCAGCCAACCTAAATATAATTTGGAATTAATCCCCCTGTGTGTATGATTGCACAGCTGCTGCCTTGACTTGGTAAAAGGTTTCTCCTAGTAAAACTGGGCCTCATGGAAAATTTTCATCCATTGGGAATGTTGGAACATACTGATGAAAATCGGTGGTTGATTTACACTTAAAACACAAGCTTTAGGAGGTTTATTTTATTCTACAGACATGCCAATTGCTCAATTATTCTGAAACCTTTGGAAAATACTAAAATGGTATGAATGTGTTCTTGGGTTTAGGGTGAATCATCTGGCAATTAAGGAGTGTGCCCCATTACTGGATGCTCTCTCTGAGGTTATGGAGGCCTGGAGCCTCTGTTACAGATATACACACTTGCATTTAGATCTTGAACCTGTTTGAGTTACCTTTTACAGTGCTAATACTTGAGGGGAGAGTGAGGACACTTTCACACATTACCTGAGGAGGCAGAGAAACTTCCATCGGAGCAATTGCAGCTTTGTTCTGACAGGAATGAACACACATGGGAATGCACTATTCTGCGAGAACACCTGTCATTGTAAAAGTACCATTTCATGTACCCTGTCAAGCATGAGTATTTTTGTGGCATAAAAGCAGAATAGTGCATTCTCACATGCGCTAATTCTGTCATAAGAGAGCCACCATTGCTCTGACAGAAGTCTCCCTGGTAATGCGTGAAAGCAGCCCTAAGTCACTGTGCATGCTGAAGAAGGGAAAACTATGGAGGTAGTGGGTGTTGTACCTTCAAGCAGGGCCGTCCCTACCGCAGGGCGGCTTGGGGCGGCCACCCCGGGCCCTGCTCCTGGGGGGGCCCTGCACTCGGGGAGTGGCCGGGAGCACAGGGAGTGGCCCGAGCGCGGGATCCCCAGCCAACTTCAACTGACAGGCAGCGGAGGGGGCCAGCAGGAGTGAAGGAGAGGCAGAGGCCCCGCCACACTTAGTGCCCACCCCCCTCCGCTGCCTGTCACAGTCTTGGCCAGGGGAAATGAGGGAGAGGCGGGGCCTCTGCCTCTCTCTCATTTCCCCTGGCCAAAACAGCCAGGTAGTGCAGGGGGCCAGTGGCATGATGTTTCTCCCTCACGTCCGGCAGAAGCAGAGGCCCCGCCTCTCCCTTTCCCCATGGGTGCCCCCCCCCACCTGTCAGTCTCTCAATGAGGGAGAGGCAGGGTCTCTGCCTGCCTCTCCCTCATTTCCCCTGGCCGAAACAGCCAGGCAGCGGGGGGAGGGAGAGAGAGTGGAACTTCCAGTGGTGACGGGCAGCGCGGCGGCAGATTTAAGCTGCTGCCGCGGTGCCCGCCCCGCCTGAGGCTCCGAGCCCACCGCGGGACCCAGGTCAGCGGTGGCAGCGGATCAGGTAAGTGAACCAATGGCCGCTCAGGCTTGGGGATCGGTGGAGGGGAGTGCCCCATCTCCCATCCCCGAGCCCAGGCAGCGCGCCGCTCCCAGACTGGGTTGGGGAGTGCCTCCTGAGCCGGGGAGCGCCCCTAGGCCCACCGGCAGCAGAAAAGGGATCCGCCTTTGTTCCCCGCCCTGGGTCCTGCATATAGTAAGGCCGGCCCTGCCTTCAAATCACCAGGACTATAATATTTTGGCACACCATCTCCATATAATAGAAAGTAAGATGGTAAGGGAAAGTCTACTGAGACGCCTCCAAGTGACTGAGTACATCTGCCTGACTTTGCAAAGCGCTCAGCATCACAGTGAAGGAATGGAGATACGTTGCTTGGCAGTTGTTTGTGGTTTTATTTAGAAGCCATTTGCTCTGCTAGTGCCTCACCTCAAAGCTCATTTAAAAAAAACAAAAAACTTGTTAAATGATGATTTATTGAAAAGTTTCTAACCATCTAGAAATACTGTATAGTCATGCCAAGTAAAGTTCCAACAAGTAACACAACTTCTGATATTTATTTACTTATTCTTTAGTTATCAATGTTGATAAGTGAGTGCAAAGTAGTGAGCACTGAAAAAATAATCGTTAACTATACTGTACATGTAAAATGTTGGGTTCTAAATTAGCTGTGCCTGCTACTACTCAGGAAAGAGATCTTGGAGTCCTGTGGGAAGTTCTCTAACATCAGCTTAATGTGTAGCAGGGGACAAAAAAGGCAAACGGAATTTAAGATAAAGCAAAAAAAATAATACTATAAATCAGTATAAATCTGTGGTGTGCCCAGGAATACGGTGTGCAATTCTGGACATCTGGCCTCTAGAACAGAGTTGGGGAATCTCAGACGTGGGGGCCAAATGCAGGTCATGGCTAGGTTGTTGTTGTTGTTTTGTGGGGATTGGCCCTTTCCAGCTCCTGGATCAGGTCCCTAGTTCCGTTCCTACCCACAAGCACTGAAAAACTGAGCTCAAAGTAAGGTAGCAAAGATGAGGGCAATGCACACAAGGACTGGGAACAGACCCATGGGACAGATCCATTACATGGACCCTCTTTTTCCTGAGCACACTCCTTAAACACTCCTGCCCCCCCAACTTCTGTGTGTTCCTCAGAACTTGTAATAATTTTTAAAGTGACTGGTGTGAGTGCAAAGATTTCCCACCCCTGCCCTAAAAGAAGGTTGTAGAGCTGGGAAAGGAGCACGGATCAGGGGTTTGGAACAGCTTCAATGTAAGGAGAGTCTAAAAAGATTAGAGCTTTTCAGCTCAGCAAGAAGATCACTGATGGAGGAATTTGACAGAATTGCATAAGATCATGAATGGTGTTGAGAAAGTGAATAGGGAACTGATATTTACCCTTTCTCATAATACAAGAACAAGGGATGAAATTATTAGATAGCAGGTTTAAAACAACTAAATGGACAAATTCAATGACAGTTACCAAGGATGTTTAGAGGGTGCGATTTTGTTTGCTTATTCTGAATTTCCCTGCTCTTGTGTTGGTTAATACCTATTTATAAAGGTTTCTCATGTGGTTTAATAGTTCATATGCATCTGAACAATTTACAGTTATAAAAATGAATATTTGAAAAGTAGGGTCTGTCATTTTCTCTGTTGGTAGTCATGCTCTTCCACTAAGAGGAAGAAGCATGATAAATCCATCTCTACCGTTAGAGAGACACTGGCAAAACATATTGAAAACACAGTCGGTTGTATTGATTCAAGTAAGAATCCTATGCTAAGAACCTACTATGAAATTTTTGCCACGTCCCCTCCAGCCCTCCATGTAGTGCCAAACCCTAATTATTTTGAGTCTTGCATCTTTTCTACATTCTTAGCGTGGTTCTCCTCAGAGACTCTAGTAGCTTCTACAGGATAGCTGTTTTGAGAGCATGAATTTGTTTTAAAAACAAAAACAAAAAATCAGCATAAAGCAACAACTTGTTTGGGAAGCCACCATGTGTCTTGATGCTTGAAGTTATTTACAAGATAGAAGAAAGATGGAAATTGAACCAAACCTATCATCTTTTGAATTTCCAGGTAAGGAAATCTGGCTGTTCCCTTTATTTTTAAGCAATCAGTAGCTTGTATAATTTTGATAATTTTATTTTAAATAGTGGCCACACTCTTAGAAACCTATTGGGACAAACTATGTCCCCATGCTGGAGAACCTTCACCAAGTTATTGCTCAGTTGGCAATATGTCCCATGGGCAATGAGACTGCAAGTCCTTAATTCCTTTGCTCTCTCGCTCTCATGGCTGGAAGATTCCCCTAAACTGGAATAGAGTCAAAAGTCTTACCATTGTTCTGTTGTGAAATGAGCAGGCTCCTAGGTTTACATGAAAAGCTCTGAATCTCACACTTCGTGTGCTGTACAACTGATACCTTTTACCAAGTCAAAAGCAGTCACTGTACTTTGAACAGGCCAACAGGCATTTGGACTCAAGACATTGGGTTCCACTGTTATCAGCGATTCACCTCATAGTCTCATTCCAACATGGGTTGGTTATGCCTGTTATATTAAAGAAGCTGCCTATAGCTTTTCTTCTCTTAGAAATGTATGAGTCCTACTTCTATATGGATACCAAGAGACTGTCTCTCTTTTTTTGTAGGCTTGCCTATTAGTAGTGCTCCTCCTCTTCTGAGTCTGGGTTTTCCATTGAGTTCTCTGTTACCTTATTTGTCATGCAGCATACAAATATACAGGGACTCAGCTTCCTTTTTTGCTTTTCTTTTTAGTTTTGGATAGAGCAATATTGCACAGTTCCCACTGATAATTCCCATCCCTGATTTTCCTTTCTAGGAGATAAAAAGTTATTGAGGGAAAAGTCAGAAAAATATGTGGATAATCAAGAGGATATGAGAAGCCCCCTCCAGTTCCCCACATCAAAGCAAGGAAAGAGCCTATACAAGCGCAGCTATGATGAAGGTGACCCCCAACCCCAGACAAAGAAAAAGAAGATAGATCTCATCTTCAAAGATGTCCTGGAGGCTTCGCTTGAGTCAGCAAAATTGGAAGAGCACCAGTTAGCAAAAAACACCTCTCATTCCACCAGAAAGTCATCCAAATACCAGGCTCAAGATGTGTTTGAAAGGTGTGGTGCCACCATTCAGCATAGCTCTCCAAACCTCACCAGAAACTGCAGTGAAGGTGAATGGAAAGTTCCTCATGGTTCTTCTTTCAGCACAGCCAAAGAGATTGGGCTTCTGGAAGATGATGATGAAGACCCTGTGTCATTCAAGGACGATATAACCACCAAGCTGTCCCTGGCATCAACTCAAGGCAACTCTCTTGAAATCCCCACAACATCCTTCTGTCCCAACTGCATACGGTTGAAGAAGAAAATTCGAGAGTTACAAGCTGAGCTAGACATGTTGAGATCTGGAAAGTTACCTGAACCACCTTTTCTACCACCTCAGGTACCTGAGCTCCAAGAGTTCTCTTACCCCACAGGTAAGTCTTGCAGAATAAAAATGTTCTCCAAACCCTCCATTGGGAGAATAATGAAGTTACTGTATGATATGTACAAATGTCTAAAATGTTTCACTTTGAATATTCCGACGAACATCTTGTTCTAAGAAAGCCGTGTGGTTTTGGTTTTGTGGCACAGGAGCTGGTACTGTGAGCACATGAGAAGACATGGTCTTGAGAAATCCCTGTAATAATGAGCTGCTACATTTGTTTCCACTGTAATTAATGCACTGTCAATAAAAAAATAATTCCATTGCAGCTATTTTGTTTGCTGTATTCGTGATGCATTCCCTTTCAGCCGGAGCAATGGCATGATGCTTTAAATACTACTAGGAAGCTCTACTTTAAAGTCTGAATGATTTTAAATGCTGTGAATGAAACATACTAGCTCATGACGTGTGTGAAGTGTAAAGAATCCTTTTCCTCCTCTAAAGGCACTTATTGTTTACACTGTTGCTTTAAAACAAGTGTTATTCTTCTTTGAAGATGTTTAATTTCCTCCAGGAAATTATGCTGTCTCATTAGGACGGTCAAAGGTTGCATGCTGTGTTAACTATATATTAAAATGATGCTTTATATTTCTAAACTTTAATTCAGTGGATCAGATTCTACTTCTAGTGCCAGATATGCAGCCTTGCTGATGGTAGAGTATATGTTACCAAGGGTAGAATATTGTTTAGACAGTATTTTATGTTATCTCTTGAACTTCTGCAGCATTTCTGAACCTTTATCAATATTTTTGTCTCCCACCCCATTATTTTTACAGCTTCGGAAGGCATCATGTCTGTTCCCACCATCATGGAGGACGATGACCAGGAGGTGGACTCTGCCGATGAATCAGTCTCCAATGACATGATAGCTGCTACAGATGAGCCTTCCAAGATGTCTTCCGTCACCAGGAGGATTCGGCGCTTCAAGCAAGAGTGGCTGAAGAAGTTTTGGTTTCTGCGGTACTCCCCTACATTAAATGAAATGTGGTGTCACGTCTGTAGGCAGTATACAGTGCAATCCTCTCGGACTTCAGCTTTCATCATTGGCTCTAAGCAGTTCAAGATACATACTATAAAACTTCACAGCCAGAGCAACCTTCACAAGAAGTGCCTGCAGTTGTACAGGCTCAGGATGCATCCAGAAAAGACGGAGGAGATGTGCAGAAACATGACCTTGCTCTTCAACACAGCCTACCACTTAGCTATGGAAGGCAGGCCCTACTTTGACTTTAGGCCTCTTGCGGAACTACTGAGAAAGTGTGAACTCAAAGTGGTGGATCAGTACATGAACGAGGGAGACTGTCAAATCTTAATCCATCATATTGCCCGGGCTCTTAGAGAGGATCTGATTGAACGAATCAGACAGTCTCCCTTCCTAAGCATAATTCTGGATGGGCAAAGTGATGACCTGCTTGCTGACACAGTTGCAGTTTATGTACAGTACACCAGCAGTGATGGACCTCCAGCCACAGAATTCCTGTCTCTTCAAGAACTGGGCTTTCCCACAACAGAGAGTTACCTCCAAGCATTAGACAGGGCTTTTTCCTCCTTGGGAATAAGGCTGCAAGATGAGAAACCAACTGTTGGCTTGGGCGTAGATGGTGCTAACATTACTGCCAGCCTGAGAGCCAACATGTACATGACAATCAGAAAGACTTTGCCTTGGTTACTTTGTTTGCCCTTTATGGTACACAGGCCACACTTAGAAATTTTGGATGCAATCAGTGGGAAGGAGCTTCCATGTCTGGAGGAGCTAGAAAACAATCTGAAGCAGTTGCTTAGCTTTTATCGTTACTCCCCCAGGCTGATGTGTGAACTGAGGGTCACTGCTGGCACTCTTTGTGAAGAGACTGAGTTCTTGGGAGATATTCGAGCAGTGAGGTGGATCATTGGGGAACAGAATGTCCTCAATGCTCTGATCAAGGATTACCTTGAAGTGGTGGCCCATCTAAAAGACGTAAGTGGCCAGACCCAAAGGGCAGATGCTTCTGCAATTGCTTTGGCTCTCCTGCAGTTCCTTATGGACTACCAGTCAATTAAGCTGATATACTTTTTGCTGGATGTGATTGCTGTGCTTTCACGCCTTGCCTACATTTTCCAAGGGGAATACCTCCTGGTGTCACAAGTGGATGATAAAATAGAGGAGGCAATCCAGGAGATCAGTAGACTGGCAGACTCACCTGGCGAGTATCTGCAGGAATTTGAAGAGAACTTCCGTGAAAGCTTTAATGGTGTTGCTGTGAAAAATCTACGGGTGGCTGAAGCCAAATTCCAGTCAATCAGAGAAAAGATATGCCAGAAGACACAGGTGATCCTGGCCCAAAGGTTTGATTCCCATAGCCGGACATTTGTGAAAGCGTGTCAGGTGTTTGACCTTGCAGCCTGGCCCAGAAGCGCAGAGGAGCTCATGAGCTATGGCAAGGAGGATATGGTACAAATATTTGAGCACCTGGAAGCAGTCCCGTCGTTTTCCAGGGAGGTTTGCAGAGAGGTGATGGACACCAGAGGGAGTTTGCTCATGGAATGGCGAGAACTCAAGGTGGATTATTATACCAAAAATGGTTTTAAAGACTTAATCAATCACATTTGTAAATACAAACAGAGATTCCCACTCTTAAATAAAATAGTTCAGATCCTCAAAGTTCTTCCCACCTCAACAGCCTGCTGCGAGAAGGGACGCAGTGCCCTTCAGAGAGTGCGCAAGAACAACCGCTCTCGGCTTACTCTGGAACAGCTTAGTGATCTTTTGACGATTGCCGTTAATGGACCACCTATTGCCAACTTTGAAGCCAAGAGGGCGCTAGATAGTTGGTTTGAGGAGAAGTCAGGCAATAGTTATAAACTGTCAGCAGAGATGCTGAGCAGGATGTCCTCCCTAGATCAGAAGCCAGTGCTGCAGGGCATGGACCATGGATCTGAATTTTACCCTGATATTTAGGAAGGAATGCCTCAAATTCAGAAAGCTGTTGAATAATTTTTTAAAAAAATCTATACTCTAAGCTTTGATATATTATATAATATATATATATATTATATACATAACCCCCCTTTACACACACACTGAAAATTTAAAGTTAAGGCAATGTGTGTCTGATAAAAGCTAAGTGGAATTTTAAAAACGAGAGAACATTTGAAATTGATGTCTCCAAACATGGCAGCTTGCAGCACAGTGGCAACATTTCATTCTTTAAAAGCATGTGCTGGTGCCACACTCTACGACATGTTCAAACCTATGGTCAATCTATAAGCTAGATAACGGGTCTGTGTCAATCTATTTCTCACAATAGTTTCCTTTATGTGCTTACACACCTTTCTCTCCCCATCTCCCTCCCATTGTTCATTCAGTTATTTAGCCATTTCAGCCCTTTGTTGACGACTGTCAGATTTCTGATTTTCGACAGAGAGATTTGTGCATACGTCCCAAGATTCCTCCCCGGCTCTCCAGTTTCACTCTGTTTTATTGTTAAGGGTGGAATTTTGGAGGGGGGGTTAATTTTTTCATTTGTTTTAGTAATCACTATCTCACTTAAACTGTGATGACCCTTTCTCAATCTTCTTCACTGTTGGGCTTTAGTGTGTAAGGCAAAGCTCTCTTCTTCCCTTGTGATAATTCTACTAACCAGTCCTATATCTTATCAAATGATATCATGTGCAGACTATACGATAGCATAATGGAGAAAGGGGTGGGGGCGGGGAACATTTTGCATTTATATTTTTATACTGTAGGGGAGAAAAAACAAAAAAATATACAAACTCTTCACTCAGAACCAGGGCTGCTGTGGAAGCTAGACAGCCACGGAGTCAAGACCCATCATAGGGTGGAGATTCTAGGGCATAAAAAAAATATATTCTACTTTACATTATTTATACTCTGTCTTTATAATCATAGATTGTTGTGGGTTTTTGTTTTGTTTTTCAAAAAGTGAAACACCTACTATAATTCTGTGGTAGGGGATATCAATGCAAGGTCTATCTTGGATTATAATCATGTGGTGATGTCCTTTAGAGGTTCTCCTGTTCTCTTGTGACCAAGGTAACTGGTTCCATGGCATGACAGAATGATGTCAAAAGAAAACCAGAATGCTGTACTTATTCCTGTGAAATGTTTCCTTCCAAGGGAGGGTTCACAGGCCAGCAGAAATGTGAAAGTTAGGTACCTAGATCCATACAATATCAATTCTGGCTTAAAGAAAAGTGCAAAATCTCCACAGATGCTAGTGTCGTGCCCTGCTGTGGTGGCGTGGACAGCACCAATGTGACCAGATAATCACAAGAGTGAAACTATTGCCCAGAAGCACCGAATTGGCATGTTCCCACTTTCCCAGGGGACAACTCTAGTGCCAAGCTGTGTTTGGAAATACGGTGGTTATGTCAGTAACACTGAACCTTTCTCTTCTTTCCTGTTCCCCCACCTTGGTCTTGGTGCTAAGATATCTCTAGAACCATTGCTGCTAGATAATAGCTTTTCATTTACATAAATATATAAATATATATATATAAATATATATATAAATAATTATTTTATTTTTTAACATTTTGTTTTCAATGGTGATGTAGCATGTTTTAAACCTGTCTCTCTTGGAGTCACTTCCACTGCCGGAGTTTATGCACTGCCTTCCCACACACAAATGCACACCTCTGCCTAGATCCCATTGTAAGACCTCCTTCCCCCATCTCTCCCTTCTCCACCCCACAACTGATCTGCTCTGAATGGAAGCACACAAGTTAGGCAGAGTCCTGGGACTGAGCTGCATTTTAGCCGTAGCTTCTAAGCCCAAGGGAAACGGCAGAACTAGTTTTTTTGATGGGCCTGAACATGCATCCTCTCTATCCATATGTTTTGTGGGAGTGATAGGGAGGGGAAATGGATACTGTCTGTAGCACTAATTGTGACGATTGTCTATGTGCAAGGACCCGTGCCCTGTCTGTGTGTCCTCTCACACCCCTCCCTCAGTCCTTACCTTGCCACAAGACTGTGTGCCACAGTTATTGCCTGGTCAGTTCTGAAAGGGGTAAAAGTCTCTGGATCCAAACAGTGATATAGGGTTGGGATGAAAAGAGGATACAGTTTGCAACACGTAATCCTTTCTGCCCCTCTCCCTCTTCCTTCCTCCTGCCCATACATTATATGAAGAATGAGGGTGCCAGTGCAGACGTGATGGAATGAGCTGGTAGGCAGTGTCTAGACTGAACCAAGCCATCACTGTGTGCACACCAAAACAGGGGTTGAAATCTTTCCCCCTGGTATCTTGAAATCTACAAGGGGACCTTTCTGTGTCACTACTCCACATCAGCACAGCAGAAAGAAAACACAAACTTGTAAGACAATAATGATAACAAATTACTAGGATCTCCTTTATTCCTCCCTTTCCTTGCATCAGACTGACCCATTCTCTCGGAAGAGGAGAACTATATAAGATGCCTTTGGAAACGTACAAACTCGAGCAAATCTTGTTCAGTCTGAAGAAAGGAGCTTTTGCTAGAGATACCAGTTGTTCCCAGCCCATGTCAGTTTGGGGAGTGAAATGCTGTTCGTTTAGCTGCCACGAGCCCATCTGGCCAGTTTCCCTTTTGTAGCTCCTTGCATCTTTTCTAGTTGGAAAGGAGAATCATTATGCCTGAGCTTCGATTAATATCCAGGCACATTCCTCAAGAATGTGAACTGGTATGGGAGGCATGGCATTAATGCAGCTACAGGGGAAGTGAACTTTCATTTCTAATTGTACACAGAACTCTAGGAAATCTGCAACAATCCAAATGGTAAAAGAAGACAAGGTACTTAGCATAAGCTGCTGTGAGTGTGAGGGAAGCTTTAAAGACAGCTTTCCCCTCTCCCATTTTTTCAGACTGGAGCCTTATTCCTCATACTCATGTTTCTGGAAAGGGACATCTGTGACCAGTTCATTTGTATATATGTATGTGTGTGTATAATCAGCACAGCTCTCCTGCTGCTTGTTCAAAACTAGTGTGAAAGCTACATAAAAATCTGTTTACAATCTGCTCCTTACCTCTAACGTTGTGAAAGCTGGCCTCCTGCTACCAGAGCTTGGCTCAAAAATCACTGAGTTTTTGCCATCTTGTTTTCAAATATAATTTACCATTGGTGACACTTCTCATGGAATTATAAATGTTCTCAGTGCTTGACTGAAATATATACATAGGGTGTTGCCTCTGCAAAGCCATCAGTTCTTCTTTTCTAATACACTAGGGGTTCTCAACCTTTTTCCAGTCACGAGCACTGGAGTGACGTGGTTGAGAAGTCCTGCAATATACTGTATACCTAATAGCTATGTCAGTGTCATAATGCCACTGGCATGCATTACTCTTTGTGGCTGAATGCTGTTTATCTGTTAACCAAAAAGCTAAGTGATGAACAGGATGAAATCCTGGTTCTGTTTAAATCAGTGCCAGATTTGTCATCAAATTAGTGGAGCTGTGATTTCACCCTTACTGATAAGCTATGGAGTTAGTATTTAGTCTTGTTGCACAGAAAAAAACAAGGCAAGAGCGTCCACATTGTACTTCAAAAGTTAAATAAATCATTTGCTCAAAGTTAATTTAGGGCTTGCGGGCGTTTCCATTCAAAGGTTACCCAATTTAGGGTCACAAATCTGTAACACTCGTATGAATAGCCCCAAGGATTTAAATGAGGCTACATAAATGAGTAGGGACTGCAGTGTGATTACTCACTTTGTGATTCTCTGAGTGGATAGCATTAGCACCATCATATTTAGCACGGGTGTAAGTCCCACTGAAGGGAATGGAACTTGTACCTGTGCTGTCCACTCACAGGATTGTGCCTTAAATTTCAAAAGGTGGTATGCTTGTGGAATAATTACTATTGATTTCAATGTCATTCTTATTCCTTTTTGCCTTTCAGCAATTGTATTGAGTTGGACCTCTCTGAAAGCATATTTATTGTTGTCCTTTAATTATGATGAGCTTTTGTTATTCAGACCAAACTACAGAGACTGAAATGTTCTGAGCTTGTAGTGACGACAGAGGGACACCAGAGGGTGCCGGCTGCCAACACTTGTGCTGGGTTTAGAGTAGCAACAGCAGCAGCAACGCAGCTGTAAGTGTATAGTGTATATATAGGTCGTGACTAAATGAGATGAGTCAGTCAAAGACATGTTGAATAGACTTCTCCTGAGGAGAGGCAATGAAGGGATCAGGCTTAAACGGTTCCTCCTGGTACTTTCAACCAAGAGGTGACTGTTTGGATTGTGATCTCATGGTACCTTGAACTTCCTAGGGGCAAAGAGATAAAGGTTTAGTTATTCCAGGAGCAATCTTTTAATTTTCCTACTTTTTCTAAGGCACTTGACTATGATTAACATGCTCTTATCCAGTCCTTGGCTTTTATATTTCTAGTCACTCGGGTTTTTATTTCATATTCTTCTATTCCCTTTTGCTCAATCTCCTTCCTTTATTAGTTTTATTCTGCTGTTTTGGCAGTAACCTTACTAAGCACACCTAGCTGGTTCCATGTACAGAGCCTATAGTGGCTGAATGAAGTCTAGACCTCATGCCTCGTCGCTGAACACAGGGACAATCCCCAAGGAACCAAAAACCAAAGTTCTTTCAGTATTAGCAAACTTTCAAGGATAGCACATGCATGTTGCAAGGATCATTCAAGGACCATACAAATGTATCCTTAAATATGTATGATTCTGGCATACTCTTTGCAGTAAACTCTGAATATCAATTCAGAGCTATTTGCACATGCTCCTTGCACTTTTGTTCTCACCTGCTATTCAAGCTCTGAATAAATTTCTATCCCATCTTGCCACTCACTTGGTCTTTGAAGTTACCTTTATCCATCGCTGTTTGTTAGGCCATCATTTGAAACAACCCAGGCATTCAACCTACAAATACTCAGCAGCATCCCTAGCTTAGTCAGAGTCCCTTCTCAACCCTACAAAATTAATTAATTAATTTAAAAATCTTTAAAAGTAAAGAAATGGTACGTTGCTCCCCAATCATTATACTCTCACTCCAGTTATGCCTATGCAATTCCTATCTCCCTTGGAGACATGTATAATGTGTGTGCATGTCAGCTAGTGTATATATACAGTACATATACATGCTGTCTATTTATTGTATATACACACAAACCAGTACATATACACACATTATAAGAAACATAATCACATGCCTATATATAGCTATAAATAAAATCCTATATATTTATATATTTCTATGTTTTCAGAAATTATAAAAATAGACATATATATCTATATACTGTAATATAGAGACTGAGCTGACTACCCTTGTATAAGGCTGGCCCTGTGTTCTAATGAGAGGGATATAACATGAAAGACTAAGGACTTTAGCTTAGCTTTAGCCTTACGCTGAGGTCTCACTTTGGTGTGGGCAGATCTCTAGTGGGAGGGACTTTGCTGTGTTTAGGGCATTGGAATTTGAATACTAGTAGGCTAAATAAGGTGCTAAGTAAGGCCTGTGTAGCAGGTGAGGGAAGATGGTGAAAATGGATCCTTAAGCTACCTGTGTGCTTTCAGACAGGCTGATATATAGCCCATTCCTTTATGCCCTCTCCCTCCCATGCCCTCCGTATGTAGGTTTAATGACTGGAGGGCCTACTGCCCCAAAGCTATAGCTTTGTATTTCACCTAGTTGGCATTGTTTGATAGTCAGCAGTATGCTGTGGGTTAATGTGTTTAACTTTCTGTCTGGGCCGGGCCCTGAACCTTTGGGGCTGGGTGGTGGTTCTCGTTCCCCTGCACCACCACCTAGCAGTATGGTGTGAGGAATTACTTGTATAGCACACTGCAATAGGGTTTATTTTTATGCAATACTCTTTGCACAGTTAGCAGCAAAACGTTAGAGATGGAGATAGAACACAGAGGGGGAAATATGCTTTATATATTTGGAGAGAGGCTCTGGACAAAATTGGGAGAGGGGATGACTTGCATAGAGGGAACCCAGCAAAAGAAAAGGGACCGTGACTTGGGAGGGATAAAGATGAGGAGGTTAATACTGAGTGGGGAGCCACCTGCAGGCAGTTCCCCATGAGCACAGCTGAATTGTGTTACTATATTTGGTTAAGTTTCAAAGGATAGCTGCTTTTTAGTTCTTAACTAGACTGACTATAGGATACTCTGGGTGGAGAATGGAGTTATTCAGTCAAGTAGAGGACACTGTAAATAATGGATGATGGACCCTTAATTCAACAGGTAAGATTTCTTGATATCGCTGATTTTATGCATTTGATTTTCAACCCCATCTCACTAGTTCCTCTGAAAAGAAAACTTAAATAAATAGTTTTTATATGAATGGCAGCACCAGCTTCAGAACACCTTTGTGGATTCAAGCCACAGCTTCTACTGATTGATCTTTGTGGCATGTGTGATGATATATGCAGGCAGGTTAGGCAGCCCCCTCTCCTCCCCCCCTTGCAAACTCCTGGTGTGAAGAGAGCCATTCATACTGTGCTGTCTTGATTCTTCAGTGAAGCTTTTGATCTGTACAGCAAGTCTCTGAAACTGGGATGACTCTCTTTCAAAACTAATAAAATGAAATCTGCTGCTCCTCCCCACCTAAGAGGGAGACATCACTTCAAAAGAGAGGAACGGAGATTCAGATTTGCAGCTTTAGTCAGCCAACCAACTACTTACTTCTTATTTCTGTTTTTATTTTAAATGTCTTTCAGGAAGAGGGGGAGTTTGGTGAATGTTAGTTCTCACACTAGTTGCACTGGTATTGCACGAGGGGGATGCTGTGCAAGCTCCCACCACGCAGCTCTGATGATGCAAATCAATTCTCTGCTATATTCCAGGCGTCTGCCTCCACACAACTCAACAATCCACCTCAGTTACAAAGCTGTCCTACCTTAGGTCTCTCTGAGCTGTGAGCATCAGTTGTACTTCATTCACTAAACATGCACACATACACGTGTACACACACAAGGACACTTTCTGTAGCACCTGATCCTCATGAACCTTCAGAAGAGTTTCCTCTCTCCTGCCTTCGCTTTAAAATGCCACTGAAATTAATTGGTTAGCAAACCATTCCACATGCTGCCAACCAAGTATTCCCGCATGGCATAGAAACCCCTTATGCACTGCACCTCATGGAAAGCTTCTTGGGCTATGCAGGGGAGACACACCCCATCTGCTGTAATATAATGCAATAGGAGGGCTATTAGGGTTTCTACCATTCAGGCATCCTCACAGGCTCAGTTTGCAAGAATTTTCTTCCAGCAGAAAACAGACGACCTCATCTTAACCTCTTCCTTTCCCAATGAACAGTTAGTTTCAAATACACACACACACCACACAAATGAGAGAGAGAATATCTAGAAATTTATTATTACATATGTATTAATATGTTAATATCACACTTTCTGAGAACTTTAAAATGTTATTACTTTGCAGACTATGCTTTATAGTACCTGTGTGAAAGGACCTAGGACACTGGATACGAATAGAGCTATGTTGATATATCATAGTATGTACACAAGAACTTTCTTTTTGTCATATTATCCTTGTAATGTAAGATGATTGTTAATAAAAACATTTAAATTGATCAAGCTTGGTTAAGTCTCTGTGTTTTTCTGACTAATAGCACTCCCTATCCTTAAGATAGGTACAAACAAAAAGGCCAAAATAGGACAATTCGGGCAACTGGTACATCAGTAACTTGCATTCAATGAAACAAAGTGCAACCAGCTGAATATTTTTCCTAAAAATACCCCACTGGCCATCACATGTTGCCCTCTGCCCAGGTACGGATGCTGCTCTCTCAGACATTTCTATAGGCTGTCCATGATCAGCATAGCAGAGCCATTTTCCAGACCTGCCATTTCTATGAGTTCTTTATACAAAGGGTTTGTTGAGGCTGCATGGAAAGGAAATCCTATGGCTGCACCCACCCACTCAAAGGGATGGCACAAATTCACAGACACTGTTTTGGGCACTTACTTGTTTTACACTTAATTATATCCAGGCCCCCAAGAATTCTACACACTGCTAGGACCAGACGTTTTTGCAGAATTTGGCACTGGGCTAAACTGTCACAGAAATGGCTTCCATTAGCACAAAATTACAGCCTGAAGGGGAAGCTTTATGAGCTACCCGCACTGTGAACTGTCAGCAGATATTCTGAGACTGAGCCAAGGAGGAGCAGCCCATGACTCCTTACTGGAAAGAAGACCCCCCAGCTGAGAGGTCTCTGTGATAAAAGATGTGAGATGTCCAAAACTGATGGATTGCCATGCTGGGAAACTCATTTGCATTCAAAAATCTATATAATTGATTCTGCTCACAGAAACTGGATTTTCTGCTTTCCAAATTTATTATTTATTTATTCAATTTTAATACCCTGCCCCTCTGGTGTCCCAGGGTGACTTACAACGATCTTCTTGTGGCTAAATCTGCCGCCCCGAGCTGCCATACGGCTGGAGGGAGCAGGATACAAATAACTAAAAAATATAATCGCTTCTACTCCATTCTTGTCCTCCTTGACCTCTCTGCTTCCTTTGATACTGTTGACCACTCATTCCTGCTGGACTCACTTCACTCCCTTGGCTTCCGTGGCTCTGTCCTCGACTGGTTCTCCTCCTACCTCTCTGACCGCTCCTTCAGTGTGTCTCTTGCCAACTCCACCTCCTCCTCCCTTCCACTCTCAGTTGGTGTTCCCCAAGTCTCTGTCCTTGCCGCTCTCCTCTTCTCTATCTACACCCTGTCCCTAGGCAAACTCATTACCTCCCATGGCTTCCAATATCAACTCTATGCTGATGACACTCAATTCTCTCTCTCTACTCCCTCTCTCTCTCCATCTGTTCAAGCTCACCTCACCAGCTGTCTCTCTGACATATCTACCTGGATGTCTCAACATCAACTCAAACTCAACATGGCTAAAACTGAAC
>QEPC01009299.1:260809-278923 GCA_003113815.1 Sphenodon punctatus
CATAAATGCCGAAACAGAAGGAGAGTGGGAGCCAACCAAGCCTCCTCCAGGAGCGAATTCCACAGCACAGGGGCGGCCACCAAAAAAGATCTAACATCGGTGGCCACCCGCCTCGCCCGGAGAACCTCTAAAAAGGCTCCCACGGACGATCTCAAGGGTCGCACGGGCACATGGGGAGTGAGGCGGTCCTGCAGATAAGTAGGGCCCAGGCCGTGAAGGGCTTTAAAGGTTAAAACCAGTACCTTGAACCTGGGCCAGTACTTTATAGGCATCCGCCTCGCCTCCTCCCTTCGTACCTTCAAATCCCTCCTCAAGACCCACCTCTTCCTCTCTGCCCTCCCCGACCCCCGCTCTTCTAACTCCTGCTGATACCTACCATCCAGTACAATCTGTTACCTGAGGTCTGTGTACTCATATCCTCACCACATGGACCAGCCAGCCATCATTCTCGATGTAACCAAGCCAAGCACATGCAACTGGGACCTCGCATCTTGTGAATGTTACACTCCTTGTCTCTCCCTCTGTTTCCCCTTCCTTCATTTCCCCCTCCATCTCAGATTGTAAGCCCTAGGGCAGGGACCATGTCTATTCGGTTACTTTGCAAAGCACCAGGTACATTGCTTGCACTATATAAATGCTTGCTAATAATAATAAAGGACCATAAATACAATTAAAATACAATTAATAAGATCAAATATAAATACTTAAAATAATAATTTCAGTATAAACCAATATATTTCAGGCCTGCAACAAAAAGACAACCCCCCCTCCCCCCCCCTCCTCCCCTGAATGCTTGGTGGAAGAACCAGGTTTTACAATTACGTCAGAAGGCCAGGAGATCTGGGCTGAGGCGGACCTCCTCTGGGAGGACATTCCAAAGCGACACCGTGGCTGCTGAGAACATCCTCCTGTCGTTACGCACCCACCAATAACGCAGCACCTCCAGGAGAGTGTCCCCAGATGACCGCAGGAGCCACCCCAGGAACCCAGGGGGTGAGGCAATTTCTCAGATAAGTGGGACCCAGACCGTGTAGGGCTTTCATTGTGGCAAAATTGGCAAAATTGGCAGTGAGAAGGGGAGAATTTGTAGAATATGGGGTGGCCTTATATAATGGCCTCATTACCAAAATATCCAAATGGCTCACAGTCTCTAATACATTATCCTCATAGCATTAGTGTGAAGTCATGATGCACTATAGTATTAAAATTATTCTGCAGATAGCAAACTGAGGCAAAGAGATGTAATCTTTGCATGACTGGGACCACAATGACTCACCAAACTACAAAGGGAGTTTGTGGTGGAGTTTGGAAAAAAAAACTGGTCTCCCACAGCTTTGCACTCTAACCATATCCTTCCTTATGGTTGCGTGATTTGCTCTCTGCCATGTGCCTCTGCCTGCCGTGAATTTTGCCCCTGACCGTCCTCTAGGTGCTTCTAGCTACTCCTCTGTCAGGGGACAGGGTGCAAGGGGGCGATGGCCAGTAAGGGCAACCAGGAGGGGCTACAGTGGGAAGGAATCGTGTGGCCAGAGGAACAAAGGGGAGCTATGATACAGACTGGGCAGAGCTTCCTATCAGGCTCCAGGGCATGGGGCCAAGGAAAGGGGAGAAGAGAAGGGCAGATAGAAGGGGAACGAGTTGAAGGGAATAGGGGATGTCCCACGGAGCAAACAAGGAAACCTCTCAGCCGTTCTCAGATTTCCGGGAGACTGAATACTCAGCAGGAGCGCCAGACAAGCTGGCCTATGAACGCTGATGGCTCATCGAGGTCCAGGGGCTGGGGAACCAGAGACAGGGAACTGGGGGAGCAATGGAGAACTAGAGACAAGGGGCTAGGGAACCCAAGCTGGGGGAGCAACAGGGAACTAGGAGAGCAATGAGGAGCTATGGGAGCAACGAGGAACCAGAGACAAGGGATTAAGGGGAACCAGAGCTGGGGGAGCAACAGGAAACTAGGGGAGCAACAGAGAGCTAAGGGAGCAATGGGGAACAAGAGACAAGGAATTAAACGAACTAGAGCTGGGGGAACAACAGAGAACTAAGGGACCAACAAGGAACTAAGGGGGCAACAGGGAACAAGAGACAAGGGATTAAGGGAACCAGAGCTGTGGGAGCACAGACACGACCCAGAAGTGTAAGCTTAGAGCCGTGCAACTATAGACATGGGCGAGGCAAAGGTCAGGGGCAGATTAGCAGGGCAGGGAACATAGAACTTAGAAAGACAGGGGGGAAATCCCTACACCAGAGCAAGACCACCACAAGGCCACCCCACAGCAGGTGTAGGAACAAGGTAAGAAACTGCTAATGAGAAACAGGTGGACAGGAATCAAGAGGGCAAGACAATCAGAGCTACCAGGAGGGGAAAGGGGGAACAGAGCCAGAGGAGACTAGACAAGAAATAGGCCAAAGAGCTGTAGACCAAGAGGCTAGAAGACAGACACGATCACAGTCAAGAGCTGATGTCCCACAGCTTGCAACTGCTCCCATCAGACTTTTTATCCTGCTGGGAGCCAATGAGGAATCCAGGGGGGAGGAGTCAAGCAAGGCAAGGCACCAGGCATAAAGGGAGAATGTTATATCAAGCCTAGCCACCATATGGCACTGGGGAAGCTTCCCTACTTACCAAGGTCAGGGTCACAGGTTCAAGCCTGCACCCTGACATCCTCTTATCTCACATGTACCAAGACTCCCCTCCCATGTGCCTCTGACTCTTCCTTGTCCCTCCATGTTTCTCCTCTACCTCACCACAGTCTGCAATCCACATCTTACTGTGGGACTCTTCTAGTAGGGGCTGTGATGCTCCCCCCTCTTCTCATGCCAGGCACATCTACCTGCTCTATCTTCAGAGTGTGGTGGATGTTCACTTCTCACCAAAACTCACTGAGCCTTTGGATCTTCCCTAGCAGGAAGCAGCTTTTGCTTGCCAGCAGAACCAAGTCTTATTGGTGCTGAACCCCCCAGCTCTATACTACGTAGCTGGGGAAACTTTGGCTGCTTTCACACAAGATGCTAATTGAGGGATTGTAATTTGCTCCTGCAAGTTAACGGTGTGTGTGAGTGCACTATTCCGCATTCGTCCCACAAGTTATGCCTTGAGTGCTCACACCTTACCAGGCTCTCAAATCCTACTCTTCAGGCGTTGTGGTTGTGCAAAATTGGGAACATGGGAATACCTGTTGGTATTACAATCACAGTATAGCAGGTGTAGAAACCAGCAGGACAGATCTGTGATTTGTTCCGACAACTTAATTTCAGCTGGCTTGTTAATTTCACCGTACGATCCTAGATTTGGGACATACCTCGGTGATCATCTAGTCCAACCCTCTGCTCAATGCAGGAAACCCACAGCTACAGCATCCCCGACACATGGCTGTCCCGCCTCTGTTTGAAAACTGCCAGCAAATGAGAGCCTACCACCGCCCTAGGTAACTTGTTCCACTGTCAAACAGCTCTTACCATACCCAGTCAGGAACAGATCAGAGCCAGTCAAGAGCTTACTGGTTGCCAAACACCACGCTGGTTGGCTGGCTGGCTGGTTGGTTGGATGGAGCTGCCCTGCAGGCCTGTAAAAGGGGAGGAAAGAAAGGCAAAGCGGGGGAAGCGGGGGAGTGAAATGCTGGAAAGTGAAATGCTAGTGGATTTGGGCTAGTTAGACAAAGATGCAGGAGGTTGGATGAATGAGTGAAAGACAGAAAGAGAAACAGGAATATGGGAGAGAGAGGAGGCACAAAGAGTCAAGAAAAAGGTCCCCCCATTAATAAATGATCTGTCCACCCCTGCATCCATCCAATGAGCTCATTTCCCCCTCCTCGCCTTATAGGCTGTCTTCCACTTACCCTCAAGCAACTACTTTCCACGATTCCACATTTTTCTCTCCTCTCATTTCCTTTGTCGGTCTCCCCACCCTCTTTCTCCCTCTTTATTTATTTATTTATTTATTTATTTATTTAATAGATTTTTACTCCGCCCCTCCTAAAAACAGCTCAGGGCGGCTTCCAACAATAAAATACATATAATATATATATAAATATAGATTTTTGTATGTGTTGATATGTAAATTTTCCATAATTATGTAAATATTATAACTCTCTCACACACACACACACACACACACCTCTTTTCTTCAATGAGGAAGGATCTGGAGGATGGAGATACCCCTTTTCTTCTTGGGGGTGCCCACCTCAACTGAGAGAGGCTTCAGGGGCCCTGGCCTCCTGTTTTACTTCAACTAGGACCAGTCTAGTAGGTGGGATCATAAATAACAAAGACGTTCTTCTGGCAGTTCCATGCTTCCACTCTGGAGGAGGGGGAGTGTGCACTGAAAAGTACAAATGATGGATTTGCCAGCAGAGATTACCCTACAGAACTACAATAGGGATTTGGAGACCATTACACTTTTGGCATATAATAGCCAATCTTGGGGAAATACCCGGCACTTTTATTAATTCAAAGCTTTCTCCCCTAACCCATATAAAAATTCCCCCAAGCACGGTGATGGACAGTATTTATTTATTTATTTATTTATTTATTTGCCACCCTTCCCAGGGCAGCTCATAGATAGTAAACATATTTTCATGTTGTTTTCAATGGAGTACCCTTAAAAAGTCTGAGGGAAAGAAGCAAAATGGGGATAATGTGATGTCAAGGTATAACTTCTGGTGCTCCCTCATCCAAGAGCAGGCTCTTGTGAATGATTTCTTACAATCTGATGGCTGATATGGACAGCTACTGGAGAGATGCCTTCTGTCTGGGACTAGCTCAGTCTGACCTGCCGGATCTTTTTCCTGCTCCATGGTGGCCCTGCCCCTGGCACTCTGTCCAGGTATTTCCTCACCAGGACAAGCAGCTCTCAGGAGGTTGGTTAGTGCTGCTCCACTACCCTGATAGACTTCTTCAGCCACTGTGAGGTAACCCTGCACTTCCAGAATTTTCTTCATTGGACCCTCCTCAGCCCCACTGAGTTAACCTGTGAGTTTAGCTCTTAGATCGCTTTCACATGAAACGGTGTCTTCTGTGATTTTCTTCTTCCCACGATCTTAAAATTACACAATTTATTTTCCAGGCATCCTTCTCATAAGACATGTGTCCCGCAATTTTTTTGTGTGTGTGTGCATTTCACTAGTCATGGGATCTTCCATTCTCTTGAGTGCAAATTTTGCACAATTTTTATTCTCCCCCTTTTCCCATGCACCTGCTGCCCAACTGACCTCAAAGCGAGGTTGAAAACCACAAGCTGGCAGCAGATTGAAATTAACAAACTCAGAGGTAGTGCTAGGTGAAATGAACAAGCAGAGCTGGGTGAAATGAACAAGACAGCAGCAGATCAAGGTGAAATTAACAAGCTAGCTGAAATTAACTAGCCAGGAACAAACCAGGGCTCTGTCCTGCTGGTTTGCTAGTTTGGTTTCCACACCTGCTATCCTGTGACTGGCATTACCACGTTCCCAATTTTGCACAACCATAACACCCGTCAATTGTAAAAGTAGGATTTCGGAGCTCGGTAATGTGCAAGCACTCAAGCCATAACTCATGGGACGAACACACTCACACATGCAGTTAACTTGCAAGAGAAAATTACAATCCTTCATTTGGCATCTTGTGTGAAAGCAGCCTCGAGCTATTTAATTTGAAGACTTTAAAAATGCGTCACCGCCGTAATATGCGCATAATAACCCACTTCCGTCTCGTCTAATTAGATCATGTGGACGTTTCAAAATATGCACAATGGCTATGCGCAATTGCGTGCCGCTCGTCTAAGAGCGGCCTTAGTCTGGACTTCTTAGCATAGCAGCTTTTTCTTGTGGTGTGGTGTTTTTTGTTTTGTTTTGCCACTCTGAAGCAATTTGTGACTCCATCTCTGTTGTCTGTGCTGGTTAACACAGCCAGTTCCTCTGCTGGCCCTTCTCAGCCTTCCCTCAGACAGCCATCATGTCTGTTTCCTGCCCTCTTTTTCTCCCATCTCCCACTGCTGGAACTCCAAGTCACCCTCTTCTGACTGCTCTGTGTGTGGGTGTTACATTTAGAGCTACTAATTTCTGTTCTAGTGCTAGCACAAATATTCATACACTGCAGTTCTAATATGGTCTCAGTATCTACCCTTTCCATATCTCGTGTTACCCTTGCCCTCCTGTCTGTTCTCTACAGTTGCCTGAATTATGAGCTCTTTGCCTCAGTCACTCTGCCACTTCATTACCCATCTCCATTCTCTCCACACATTTACAAAATGTTATTGCTTGGATTTGATTTACAGAAGGGAACTGCATTTTGGACAACCTACTCAACTCCTTTCTCCAGAATTTGTTTGCAAGGTAAGAGAGAGAGAGCACTCAAAAAACCCATGCTTTGTCTTATTTTAAGTAGGCCCATTGTTTACATAATGTATTTAGTTTTGTTTGCAAGGCTTGAATGTCTGGTCTGTTTGGACCTTAATAACCTAAGAACATAAGATGGGCCATACTGAATCAGACCAATGGTCCATCGAGTCCAGCACCTGTCTCCGACAGTGGCCAATTTCAGTCGCTTGGAGAAGTACCCAACAGATCACTATGGGGCCATCCATTCCCTGCTGTTCACTCCCAGCTCCCGGACAGTAAGAGGCTACATTCCCCAAGCCTACCTGGTTAATAGCTGCTAATTGACCTATCCTCCAGAAACGTGTCCAGCCCTTTCTTAAACCCAGTTATGCTACTGACCTTGACCACATCTCCTTGCAGATAGAATTTTCCAAAGTATTAGCATTAACAATCCTGTTTTCTTCTATTCACTTTTGAAGATACCAACCTTGATCGGTATCTTAATTCCTCTCTGTTTCCACAAGAAGATTTCCTTTTTGCTCTCCTCCTATGTAACCCTCCTCGTAAACAAAAAGAGTCAAGTGGAGATGAGGGGCCCAGAAACATTAAAATGATTTAAATGCTCTTACACAACTTCAAGTGAGAAGACACTGAGGCTGAACTAGATGGGCCATTGGTGTGAAATTCGTATGTCCTTATGTGGTTTTCATTAACATCCATTAGGCTCTTCATACTTTAATGGTAGAATCCTGGGGGATGTTATCTCTGGAAAAAGGCAGAGTAATGACATGCAATGCTGCCTTTGAAGACAGAGGGTGTTTTTAAACGAGCACGCCTTGAGGAGGGGTCTATGGCTGCTGAGTGGCACAGCCGCCGAGCACCCACACACATAGAGTGAGGAGGGATTTTAATGGACGGTTCCAAGGCTGGCCACCACGCCCACACAGGCAGCCTCCACACACTCCTGCTGCCACGAACCGACCCTGCAAATAACTCACTTGGGCAACTGTTCCCTCTCCCCTGCCTGGCAGCACCCCCACCCCAAGTCCCACCCAACTGCTCACCCTCTGCCATGACATCCAACCCCAGACACCATGGAAACAGGAAGCTGCAGCAGCCAGTAACCCCTTCCTGCCCAGGAGCCAGTGCAGCTGCTGTCAGTCCCAGGCAACAACAGAGGCACATACTTGGGGGGAGACATGCAGGCAGCTGCTGTCCTCCATGGTGCTGGTTCTTTTCTTGGGCATTGTGAGGCAGGGAGGGGTTGTTGTGCTTTGAGTCATCATGGTGTTGTATTTCACTGTTCTCTACCTTTGACTCCCTCCTCAAGCCTCCCTGTCCTCCCCCTCCTTCTTCCCTTTCTGCTCAGAATCTTGCCTCCTTCTTCACCTCCAAGATAGACAAGATCCGCCTCGACATCGCTTCCCACTCCTCTCTTCCCACTCCCACCCCTCTCCCTCCTCCCCCTCCTTCTCTCATGTCCTCCTTCTCCCCTGCCTCCCTTAAGGAAATCTCCTCTCTGCTCTCCTCCTCCAACCCTTCCACTTGCCCCCTTGATCCCATTCCTTCCCGCCTCCTCACCTCCATTACTCCCACTGTCGCCCCTTCCTTCCTGCACATCATCAACCTCTCCCTCTCTACTGGCTCTTTCCCTTCTGCCTTCAAACATGCCACAGTCTCTCCTATTCTCAAAAAGTCCACTCTTGACCCCTCTGACCCTTCTAGCTATCGTCCTGTCTCACTCCTTCCTTTTGCTTCCAAGCTGCTTGAACGTGTTGTCTACTCCCGCTGCCTTGACTTCCTATCCTCCAACTCCTCCCTTGACCCCCTCCAATCTGGCTTCCGCCCCCTTCATTCTACTGAAACTGCTCTCGCTAAGATCACCAACGATCTTCTGGTGGCTAAATCTAAACGTCTCTATTCCATTCTTGTCCTCCTTGATCTCTCTGCTGCCTTCGATACTGTTGACCACTCACTCTTGCTGGATTCCCTTCACTCCCTTGGCTTTTGTGGCTCTGTCCATAACTGGTTCTCCTCCTACCTCTCTGACCGCTCCTTTAATGTGTCTCTCTCCAACTCCACCTCCTCCTCCTTCCCCCTCTCAGTTGGTGTTCCTCAAGGCTCTGTTCTTGGCCCTCTCCTCTTCTCGATCTATACCTCATCCTTAGGCAAACTCATTGCCTCCCATGGCTTCCAATACCACCTCTATGCTGATGACACTCAACTCTATCTCTCTACTCCCTCTCTCTCTCCCTCTGTTCAAGCTCGTCTCATCAACTGTCTCTCTGACATCTCTACCTGGATGTCTCAACGTCAACTCAAACTCAACATGGCTAAAACTGAACTCCTTATCTTCCCCCCTCATCCTTCCTCTCCTTCCTCACTGTCAATAACTATTGATGGAGTCACCATCCTGCCTGTCCCCCAAGCCCGTAGCCTAGGCTTCATCTTTGACTCAGCCCTTTCTTTTAAACCCTACATTGACTCTGTTGCTAAATCCTGTCGCTTCTCCCTCCATAACATTGCTAAGATTCGCCCTTTTCTCTCTGTCTCGTCTGCCAAAACTCTTGTTCATGCTCTGGTCATCTCTCGCCTCGATTACTGTAACCTCCTTCTCACTGGCCTTCCCCGGTCTCACCTTTCTCCCCTCATCTCTGTCCAAAACTCTGCTGCCAGGGTCATCTACCTCGCCAGTCGCTTCGACCATGTGCAGCCCCTCCTCTCTTCGCTTCACTGGCTTCCCCTTCCTGAACGAATCCTGCACAAGCTCCTAGTCTTCACCTATAAAGCTCTTCACAACCTTGCTCCCCCCTACCTCTCTGCACTTATCGCCCTCCATACTCCAGCCCGTGCACTTCGCTCCTCCTCTGTCCCTTCTCTCACCCTTCCACGCCTTCCCTGCTCCCCTAAGCGCCTTCGTCCCTTCTCACTTGCTGCCCCCCATGCCTGGAACTCCCTCCCTGTCCACATCCGCCTTGCCCCCTCCCTTCATACCTTCAAATCTCTCCTTAAAACTCACCTCTTTCGCTCTGCTCTGTCTGACTCTTTATCCTGCTGAGCCACTATTCCTATACCTACGATCGGTTTACCCTTATCCTTGCAACATGGACCTGCCTGCTGTCATTCTCATCGTAACCAAGCCAAGTACGTGCACTTGAGACCTCGCATCTTCATGAATGTTAGACCCCTTGTCTCTCCCTCTGTTCCCCTTCCTATGTCTCTCCCCCAGCTCCTGTCGCTCAGATTGTAAGCCCTAGGGGCAGGGACCGTGTCTATTTTATTACTTTGTAAAGTGCCATGTACACTGCTGGCGCTATATAAATGTTTGTTAATAATAATAATAATAATTTCACGTGTGAGTTCTTTTAGGAGCTTCTCGGAGAGCTACTGGCAGGGCTGTGGGCAGGACCAGGGAGGCAGTCAGCTGCAAACCTGTCTGCTGGCGTTGGTGGGCTCCCTGGTTCATACAGGTAAGAGATGCATGGGCAACTGTTCCCATGCATGTTTTTGGCTTGCCCCACATGGCGCACTCAAGAATTTTCAGCAGTGCTCCATGCATGGTTATGAGTGGGGGCTGCATGGCTCATGGGAGCACGCATCCCCATGCACCACCTTCAAACAAGCAGTTGGATGCATGATTAATGGATGGCTATGAGTGGCAGTGTCACATTTAATATTGCCCATAGCGTTATTGAATGGGACCAGAAGGACTATCCGGTCCAGTCCTCTGCACTGATGCAGGATTCACCATACCTAACTGCTCCAATAGACAAATCCACCAACAGAGAAAAAGAACCTTTAATAACATCATCAAGCCAAAAGAGCCTATAATCTGCCACAAGTTGAGATTGGTAGTGACCCCCGCACACCAATGCCTGGAATGTTTTTTTTATATATCCAGATGACTGAAATTAATTAGCCATACTCACAATGCAGGATTTTCAGATCCTCCTCAATATTGGCAATTTCCCGCAACTTGGTGTCACCAGCAAATTTCATTAGCATGCTCTTACTTCCAACACCAAGGTCATTAGCAAGTAAATTAAATTAGATGGATCCCAAGGCTACTTCTCGAGGAATTCCACTAATAACCTCTCTTCAGCTTGTAAATCCACCTTTCTGTACAACCTTTTGTTTCCTTCCAATTAGTTAACCTTCCAGGAGGAGACTGTGCCTTTGTTAGATTGCTGTAAGAGTGGTTCTGTAGTTAAGGTGGCTTGTGCGCTCTGTTAAAATCACAAACGTTCTACTCGTTATAAAATTGAGATGATTTATCTTATCACTGAAATTTTGTAGGGAAGATCACTTGGGTTAGGGGTACAAGCAGTCCAGATTTCAGTCAGAAATGTACCCAGGCCCCGGGGTACACTGCTCAGTACCCATGCCCTGGTACTGGTGGTGGTGCAGTGTCTGCCACAGAGGGTGTGTATTGCATGGGATGAGTGTGTGGGAACCAGTCAACAGGGTACACCATACAGTGTCCATGCCCTGCTGGTGATGCAGCATCTGTCACAGGTGTGTCCAGGGTATGCTGCTCAGCGCCCATGCCCCCAAAGGATGGTGCAGTGTTTCTCAGGGTATGTGATTTGTGTGGCATAAGAGGGTGAAAGACCCATTGCAGGGAATGCTTCTCCTGGTCCATGGCCCAGGAGGGTGTGCCATAGGCAGCAGCACACTGTCTATTTCCTGGGCTGTCATTGGGTGTTTTTACACGCACATTTCTCCTGGATGTTTGCTGTTATATCCTGAACTTTCTGTGTGTCTAGATCACTCACCCAGATCTTAAACATCCGGCTCTTTGAACTTCTGCGTAGAACGTCTCCCAGAACTTTTGTGTGTAAAAAGTTCTCCTGGTAAACTGCTTTGCTCCAGGCAGCTGTGGTCACTTGGTTTCCATAGCAGCCTATCAAATCTACAGCTGTGGCTACTTTAGGCTGCCTCAGGGCAGTGTGTGTGTGTGTGTGTGTGTGTGTAAAATGCATCCAGAACTTACTTGTGGACTTGTAAACCTAGAAGATTGAAAAAATCGGAACTTTAAGGTGTGTGTAAAAATGCCCATTGTCTCATGAGTCATGACCCCTTTCCCAGTGAAGCGTCCACAATTCCAGATAAGCCAATACTTGTGGAGCCAGACTGTGGGCACAGATTCTCAAGGGGTGAGGGAACTATGAATGTCCTACAGTGCAGGGCAGACTGGAAGTTGTTCCCTGCTGCTCTGAGGCTACATGTTTCCCTCCTGAGAGACTCAATTTCCCATGATGACATGGGATGTCCACAGTCACGTGCCTGTCACTGTGGGGAAAGAGGCTAAAGAAGAACTGAATGCAGCTCTTGCGCAAGGATTTTTACTGCCCCCTGCATCCCCACTGCCTAGATTCAGCACAGAGCTTTATTGGAGGTGGAGGAGGCAGCTGGATCAGGGGCGGGAGAGCCACCCTCTTCAACTTGTACTCCAGGCAACAGCCTAATCTGCCTAATGGCAGTGCTGGTCCTGTTTCCAGGGCCTGGGGAAGCGTGGAACAGCTGTATGGCAGCGGGTGGGCTAGGGTGGCTACTGACGCATTGCCAGAAAAGAGGACACACATTTGCACAAAATTTACACATGCTAGTTTATACTAATTTATGCAAATTTGTGGTGCAGAGGGCAGGGCCAGAAGTAGGCAGGGCCAAGTCAATGGTAGGCGGAGCCAATGCAACGTAACTCAGCAGCAAGCAGTTCCTATAGTTAACATTGGATGGAAGTTACGTTAGTTAACCCTGTGAACTCCTTGCTGCTGTTGAAGCCCTGCCACTGGGGGATAGAGAGTCCTCTTACTAGGGTCCTATCCAATGTCTCTCTCCCACTGGTCCCATTGGAGCATCCTCTATTGCAGCAATTCCCAAACTTGCCTGAGTGCCCCATTCTGAGACCTAAATATAATCCTGTGGCCCTAGACAGCAACAAAGGTATACAAAATAGTATACCAAGATCAGTTGGGATTGTGACCTCAGCCACAGATGACACAACCCCATTCAGGATCCAAGCCCATAGTTTGGGAACCTCTGCTCTGCTGGGTCCCAGTTACGTAATCTGCATTATGCTTGTATGGACTGCCTTCTACATATCCCATTTGCACATGAATACTGAATTATTTTATCTCTAATGACTCTGCAGTGGGCAATGATCCCCAGTTTAACCAGATCCTTTCCCTTTTTAGCTGCACAAAAAACTGAACTATAAAATGTTGGCCCTAACCTCAGAGACTTTCCAGCCACACTCCTCCTTCAACAACACTCCTCTTTATACATCAGGCAGCAGCCTGGAAACTACTCACTACTCTTTATTATATTAGCTCCCCTCGGTTTTCCCCGGAGAGGCATTGAGAATTATATGGAAAGGAGATCCGTGGGCGACAGTATGGGGGCTGAGATGCGTGTACGAATGGGGCTGTATTGACGATGGGAGCAGGGAGGAATGGCAGTGTACGGGGCACTCCGGTAGTCTTTAGAGGGGCAGAAGGGCAACTTGGCATGGGTGGTGGGGTTGGAATACTGTTGGAAGAGAGCAGAGGATGGGGCAGTGTGTACTACAGGGTGTGCAGGAAGGAGGAGGGATGCGAGGCTGCTGCTGCCAGAGGTGACGGAGACCAACATATACATGGGTGGGATTGCAAAAGGGAGAGGGGGGTGACTATATGCTCATAAGCGAGAGTAAGCAGTGGACAACGAGGTGTGATGGCATGAGAGGGGGCAGCATGGGGTGGTATGAAAGGGGACAGCCTGTGAGGGGATGGGAGGCACACAAGCCAGGATTCCTCACCACCACCTTTTAGCAAACAAATGGGAGCCAAAGTAGGGGATCCTGAAGGGGGAGGTCAGCAGCATAGGATGATATGAAAGGGGGCAGTCTGAGGGAATATGGGGGACACACAAGCCAGGAATTCCCCACGCACTTGTAAACAAATGGGATCCTGAGGGGGGAGAGACCAGGGCTGGCGCCTCACACAGGAGAGACCTGGGTCTAAGGGCACGGTGGCACCCCCGCCCCCATTGAGTCCCCCTTCCCGCTCCCTGAAGCACAGTGTGTTACTGACCTCGCATGCTGGTCCTGCTTGTGCACCAAAAAAGCCCTCTGACTGGCCGCAGCTGCGCTCTCTGCACTTCTGCCCATGGGGTTCATGGAAGGGGAAATTCCAGACACCTGTATGGTTCGGTTCCCCTCCCATCCCGAACAGCACAAGCTATCAGAAATACTGGGTGGTCCAGGAGAAATCCGGACCTATGGCCACTCTAGGGTGGGCAGAAGCACTGGATGTTGTAGTGTGCCTGCAATGGGTGTGCATGCTCCACCAACCCCATTCCAGGACTCATTCTCCATGGGACCCCACAGCCCTCAGACTGACTGCCAAGCCCCCGCCCCCAAATAACAGGGGCCCCAGGGAGCAGGCTCAATTGCACCCCCTTGCACCACTGTAGCTACACCACTGACCAAATTCCTTTCCAATACAGTATAGTACTGCTATGCATGCTATAGTAGAACAAATATTTGCCTGTCCTTAATCACCTGTGTAGTATGCAGATGCACTTGAGCTGCTGCCTGAAAGGGGAGCTATAAATGAAGGAGAAATTCTGTCTGCAGTGGAGACAGGGATCGAGTCCATAACACTGGGGCAGGAAAGAGTTTGCTGTCCTCGGCTTCAGTGTTGCCCCAACCTGCAGAGAAAGAAGATTGGGGCTGAAAGACAAAGGCAAAGTGTGGGTGCATGGACCTTAAGTTGTAAGCGAGGACAATAAGAGAGACTGTACTACATCTTTACTGCTTATATGGTGCGCAAGTTAAAGCAGGAGTCTTGGTTTATAATTTCCATGCTTTTTTTGAAGCATGAGTGAATTTGTAAGAGCCTTAACTCCTCTCTTAAACTATAGGTTTTTTTATCCAAGAATTAATTCCCATTTCTCCAGCTTTTTCTATGAAGTACAGTATAGAATCATATAATTGTAGGATTGGAAGGTACCCCAAGGCTCATCTAGTTCAGCCCCCTTCTACAAGGCAGGATACCCTCTACCTACAGCATTGCAGACAGATGCTTATCCAGACAGTTTTAAAAAATATCTAAGGAAAGAAATTCCATGACCACCCTACACAACCTATTCCATTGCACAACAGTATCAAATGCTTTGCAAAAATCCAAATTTATTCAATCTATGGCATTCCATCTAATCCAAAAAACCTGTTATCTTTTTTTTTTTAAGGTACCAGATTGGTCTACAAGATCTGCCCTTGGTGAAACCATGCTGAGTTTCATCATGTTTTCTCATTGCTACCATGACTCTAATTATTCTTTCTTTTTTTAATTTGCTCTAAAATCTTACATACCACTGAGGTTAGACTATTCTTCAATCACTATAGATATCACTCCTAAGTTAACAGATTTATTCAATAACACTGCTAGCGGACTTACAATTTCATGTGCCAGCTCCTTCAGTATCCTTGGAGAAAGATTATAACGTAAGAAGTGCCACAATGGGTCAGACCATGAGCCCATCTAGCCCAGCATCATGTCTCTGACACTGACCAGCTCCAGTAGCTCAAGAGAAGTACATGTGCAGGTTATGGAGGTGTGACCCATCTCCTGCTAATGACTCTCAACTCCCAGTAGCCACGGGTTTAAGCCCAAACTAGTAGACATTTATGGCTCTATTCTCTAAACAATTATCTAATTTTCATGTGAAGCTAGTTATGCTACTGGCTTCCATATGCTCTTCTGGCAATGAGTTCCATAACTGTATTGTCTACTGCATGAAAAAAAGTACTTTTGTTTGTTTTCAATCTGCTGCCATTTAACTTCAGAGAGTGTTCCCTTGTTCTCTCATTGTGGGAAAGGGCAAACAACAATTCCCTATTTCTCCATGACACTCATACTTTCGCCTCCTTTATTGCCTTTTTTCCAAGTTAAATAGTCCCAACCTGTTGAGCCTTTCTATATGGAAATCGATCCATCCCTTCTATCATCCTTGTTGCCCTTTCTGAACATTTTCCAGTTCTATTATATCTTTCTTGAGATGGGGTGACCAGAGCTGCACACAATATTCAACGTAGGGTCATATCAAAGATTTATACAGCGACATTATGATCTTTTTATTTTCTGTTCCTTTTGCAATAATGCATAGCATTCTGTTTGTGACATGTTTTTGACTGTTGCCACACACTGAGTTTATGTCTTCAAGGAATTATCCACAATGACTCCAAGATCCTTCTGAGTGTTTACACCCAGATTAGAGCCTAGCATTGTGTCCTACTACTACTTATCGTTTCTATAGCGCTACTAGGTGTACACAGTGCTTTACGGTCACAGGTTTTTATGTTGCAGATGGTGAACTGCATCAGAGAGGCTGTGACTACCTGGTGAGTTCATGGCTACTATATATAGTGCGGATTATTTTTCCCTATGTGCATCAGCTTGCATTTATCAACATTGAATTTCATTTGCTATTTTATTACCCATTCACCTAGTCGTGCAAAATCCCTCTGTAGTTCCTCAGTCTGCTTGGGTCTTAACCATCTTGAATAAATTGGTGTCATCCGTGAGTTTAGCCACCTCACTCTTTACCTCTTTCCATATCGTTAATTCATATATTAAAACAATACTGACCTCTGAGGCACCCTACTGTCTACCTCTCTCCAACTTGAAAAATGACCGTTTATTCCTACCCTTTGTTTCCTATCTTTTAGGCAGCTACCAATCCATGACAAGACTCTTCCTCTTATCCCATGACAACTTAGTTTGCTCAAGAGCCTTTTGTGAGGGACCTTGTCAAATGCTTTTTGAAAATCCAAATATACTGTATTAGCCGGATCACCCTATGGCAGCATGGTGCCACAGTAAGGTTAATGTACCTTTAAGAAGGTCACAAGATGGTGCGTGCCCTGAAAAGGACTACTTAAAATGGCCACCACCAGAAAGTGGAAGTAGATGCGCAGGGCTTGCAGCATAAAAAGAAGACAGCAGAGGAAACTGAGGGTAGTCTGCTCCTGACTGCTGTAGAGAATGCATCTCCTGAGAGGTTGCCAGAAGGGGCCTGAAGGAAGAAAACCCTGAACTAGACAAGGAAGACTGAAGGGTTGTTGTGAGTCTAAATAGCTAGCCAAGGAACTGAGCTTGGGCTAGGTTAAATCTGTGTATATTAAGGACTGGCCAGAGGCTTGGTGACTGGCCTTGGACTTTGTGAATCAAATAAATTGGTGTTTTATTAAAACCTGAAGTGTTTGTCCTCCTGGATCCTGCAAACACTCACCCCAGGGCCAGTGGGGCCCTACTACACACTCCTATTCACATGCTCATTGACATTCTCATAAAATTCTAATAGATTAGTGAGACATAACTTCCCTTTGCTAAAGCCATGCTAGTTTTTACCCATCGAATCATACTTGTCAATATGCCTAGTAATTCTGTTTTTAACAATGGTCTCCACCAGTTTGCCTGGTACTGATGGTGAGGCTTACTGGTCTGTAGTTTCCAAGGTCACCTCTGGAGTCCTCTTAAAAAGTGATGTTACATTAGCTAACCTCCAATCTTCTGGCACAGAGGAGGATTTTAGTATGTGACATATTACTGATAGTAGTTCGGCATTTTCAAATTTGAGTTGTTTCAGTACCCTTGGATGAATATCATCTGACCTGGGTGACTTGCTACTGTTAAATTGTTGATATACAATAAGACCTCTTCTGGCATGAAGGTAATTTCAGATAATTCATCAGATTCATCACCAACAAAAAGTAGTTCCAGTGTAGGTATCTCTCCAACATCCTTCACAGTAAAAATTGATGCAAAGAACTGATTTAGTTTCTCAGCAATGGCGTTGTTGTATTTGAGCGCCTCCTTTGTTCCTTGGTCATCTAGTGGACCAACCACCTCTCTAGCAAGTTTCCTGGCTCTGATGTACTGGAAAAAAAATGTTGCTACTGGATTTTGTATCCTTAGCAAGTTGTTCCTCAAATTCCCTCTTGACCTGTCTTATAATGGTTTTACACTTTCTCTACCAATGTCTGTGCTCATTCCTATTTATTTAGCTCTTTTGGAAAACTTTTGCATTTTTGAAGGACAATTTCTTTGCTCCAATAGCCGCCTTAATTTTATCCTTCAGCCATGCAGGCATTTGTTTGGTTCTCTTCCTGCCTTTTTATTTGTGGTGCACATTATTTATTTATTTTATTTTATTTATTTATTTAATCAATTTATATCCCACCCCTCCTGAACACAGCTCGGGGCTACTAACATTTCCAAAAATACAAAATATAAAAATACAACTATAAAAATATTTTTAAACACTCATAAAATCACACAATTAAACATGGCTAGGGTGACACAAAACAGTTAATACAATAAATAAGGGTGGAGGGAGATAAAACCTCCAAACTCCCCTCCCCCCTCTCCAAAGGCCTGGGCAAACAGCCAGGTCTTACACTTTCGCCGGAATGTTAACAGGCTTGGGGCCAGGCGAGCTTCCTCTGGCAGGGAATTCCAAAGGCGCCACCTGGTCACCGAGAATGCCCTCTCCATTGTGTCCCCCCGCTTAACACGGGGGACCCCCAAGAAGGCACCCCCAGCAGACCGAAGGAGCCGCTCTGGGGCACAGAGGACGAGGTGGTCCCTGAGGTACGAGGGGCCCAGACCGTGAAGAGCCTTATAGATTAACACCAATACCTTGAACCTGGCTCGGCACGCTATTGGCAGCCAGTGCAGAGTCCGGAGCAGAGGTGTTATGTGCTCCTGACGGCCCATCCCTGACAGGAGCCGGGCCGCCACATTTTGCACTAGCTGCAGCCTCCAAACCAGGAACA
>QEPC01009299.1:306162-334398 GCA_003113815.1 Sphenodon punctatus
CCTACCCCTCTCGGTCGGGGTTCCCCAAGGCTCTGTCCTTGGCCCTCTCCTCTTCTCCATCTACACCCAATCCCTAGGCAAACTCATTGCCTCCCGCTGACGACACTCAACTCTATCTCTCCACTCCTTCCCTCTCCCCCTCTGCTCAAGCTCGTCTCACCAACTGTCTCTCTGATATCTTCACCTGGATGTCTCAACGCCAACTCAAACTGAACATGGCTAAAACTGAACTTATCTTCCCTCCCAATCCTTCCTCTCCCCTGTCAATTGCCATTGATGGGGTCTTCATCCTCCCTGTCCCCCAAGCCTGTAGCTTGGGCTTCATCTTCAACTCGCACCTTACCTTCAAACCCTACATTAACTCCGTGGCCAAATCCTGCTGCTTCTTCCTCCACAACATTGCTAAGATCTGCCCTTTTCTGTGTCTCCTCTGCCAAAACTCTCATCCATGCCCTAGTCATCTCACGCCTCAAGTATTGTAATTTCCTCCTCTCTGGCCTTCCCCACTCTCACCTTTATTCACTCATCTCTGTTCAAAACTCCACAGCCAGAATCATCCACCGAGCCCATTGCTTTGACCAGGTGCAGCCACTGCTCTCCTCTCTCCACTGGCTCCCCATTCCTGAGCGTATTCTGCACAAGCTCCTTGTCCTCACTTACAAAGCCCTTCACAACCTCGCTCCCCCCTACCTCTCTGCCCCGATTTCCCTCCGAACCCCTGTCCGAGCACTCCTTTCCTCTTCCATCCCCTCCTCACCCTCCCATGCCTCCCCTGCTCCCCCAACCGCCTTCGTCCCTTCTCCTTCGCTGCCCTACACGCCTGGAACTCCCTCCCTCGAGGATCCCTCCCCGAGGATGCAACATCCTCGTGAATGTTGCATCCCTTGTCTCTCCCTCTGTTCCCCCTTCCCTGTCTCCTCTCCCCTCCCCCTATCTTCTTTAGATTGTGAGCTCTCGGACAGGGACCGTGTCTATCTTGTTCTCTGTAAAGCGCCAGGTACATCGCTGGCGCTATATAAATGCTTATAATAATAATAATAATAATTAATTATACCCATGTCCAAGATACATATTTTTAAGGGAAATTTAAAATTCAGGTGTACAACACTGCAATAAGGGGTGTGATTGAGAATGCTGACTCTGAGCACTTCTGGCCAATTCCTAAACGTAATTGATGTACCCAAATAGATGGCAAACTGCTTCAATCTTTGTTTGGAAGTATGCACGTCCAGAATCACTGATCTTCCTTTCTCTCAGATTTCATTAGATAGATTTAAACTGGAATTGACCTGATTGGCCTTTCCAAAGGAGAGGACTTATTTTAAAATCAACTTTGTGACCCCTCTTGTCCCTTTGTCAGGCATACCAAACCAATTCACACCAGTGCTTGGATACTTAGGGGTGTGCATGTCATTTTCATTATTACAATAAGGATATAAAAAATTGTCATTTTTGTTTTCGTTACTGCAATAACGAAAACGACAACCGATAATACCGCTAATGGTAAGGATAACAATATCAGTACCGATATCGATACAGATACCGATATCAAAAACAATACCAAAAATGATAACAACGTCATTATCATTGTTGTCATTAGTGCTGTGGCAGTTGGGATTTGGAGGGAAAATGTAGAGAGGGGAGGAGGGAGAAGACATCTCGGAGTCTTAACAGGGTTGAATTCTTGAACTGTGCCTGTGTTGGGAGGGACGAGCAGCTCAGCAGTATCTGATGGATGTATCGCTGGCCAACGAGTAGCGCAAACAGGGCCCAGCAATCTCATGGGACTCTGTGATTTCTCAATGCCTGCTGCCTCCCACAACCAGGCAGGGGGGCTCTGGGAGAGGGCACTGCAACCCTTTATAATGGGAGGACCAGGTTTTTTCTCTCCATTGTGTGAGAGCTCTGCTTGTCAGGTTGCGTTTACAGAACTGTGGTGCTTGCACATAAAAAATCCTCCCTAGCCCTCATTGTATTATTTATTTATTTATTTATTTGGTATTCCCACCATTACCTTTCCTTCCTCATACCCTACATTTTACCTTCTCCCTTTCCCTGCCCTTCTCCCCTCTGTACATTACATATAGATAGGTAGTATAGATTAAGATATATATTATAGAAATATAGATTAGAATAGTTATATAGATAATTGATTAGATGTTAGTTTTCTTTTTCCTTTCCCGTTTCCCTTAGATTTAGATAAATATTAGTTGTGCACAGGAATCAATAACGATATCGATACCAAAAATAAAATCTTCATTTGAAATGGTACCAATATTGAAAACGATATCAATAATGATAACAAATATCGATAACAAAAATAATACCAATAACAAAAATGATATCAAAAACGATACCAAAATAACAAAAAGAATATCAAAAACAAAAATGACATTGTCATTAAGAACGATAACAAAAATGACATTTTTGAATAACGAAAACAAAAAATGAAAATGACATGGGGGCCTGGTGCACTGCACACCCCTACTATTTAATGGATTCCAGTTCTAAGGAGATGATGCACCACTAGAGCACCTGTGTTCCAGTCTAAGATCCTTTTGTGTCCCATCTCTCTAGTTTGGGCTTTTAACCGGCAAGAGATTTGCTCTGCTCTAGAAGCACCGGATGACATTGTATAAATAGGCCAAGCACACCTTCATGGCTTTGCAGTTCAGCTAAGTTTTAGAATAAACTATCACCATAAGAAATAAAATTAGAGATGGATCCAAATCAAAAGCATTTAACCCATGCTCATCCCATCCCTAGTCCCAGCCCCATTGCTATTGTTTCCCCATATCCCACATGCTATTTTAGAATATTCATACTGAAATTCCAAATTCACCTTCATGTTTTTAATTAATCAGATCCTCAAAATGGAACCTAATTTCTAGATCTCATTGACCTATCTTGTTCAGCCATTTTCATTTTCACAGCTCTGCTTTTACATCCCAATGTCAAAATGCTGAATATGAACCTCCTTATGTTTAGCCAGGGTGTGACACTGTTTCTGAACTCTGGGTGTTTTTAGACAGACAACCTCCCACCTCTGCCCCGTCTCATTTCAGTCAAAAGGTGGCCAGTTGGAACAGAGGCAGGGCAGGCTGTCTATGCTCTAGGGCAGATCCGCTGGTGGTGCTCCGGAACATCCTCTAGCACCACAAGCAGAGCAGGCCACCCAAACCCAGAGCACCAGCTGAGGGCAGAGCTGTGATCTGTCTACCCTATGGATGGGCCGCTGCAGTGCCACTTCAGGACAGGTTGCCCCGGCAACACCATAGAGCTGTGAGCAACACCTAATTCGTCACCAGCTCTACGGTGCAGGGGATGGAGGCGCCATACATGTGGAGGACTACATCCACAGCAGCTCTGGGTCCATTTAAACCCAGCACTTCTGGGGCTGCGTATGGAGCAGGGGGGATGTGGGGCTGGCCACCCAAGGAACAGGTCCATAGGTGGTGAGTCTAAAGAAACTCTCTGTCTTCCACCGTAGTATAACCTGGTAGGCATCTCTCATCCACACTGCTGGAGTCAGAATGTCTTCCTCAGAGTAACTAGTAAGTACCATAAGTTCACATCCTTAAATGTCCCTTTTCTGATTGGTGACTGAGTAAAATGCACGTGGGGACCTACTTGAGCCCAAGTAGAAAAGACAAAATGCCAATCTTGTTTGGAATTATTTATTCACTACTGAAGATTTTACATTTCTGTTTCAACGTTACATAGTTATCACGTCTCATGCTCTTCTTTTGTGCTTTGGACAGTGAGTACAATGAAGATCACCAATATTCGATATTACACAATAAAAGATTGTTAAAGAGTTGGGTAGCCACAAAGTCTGGTCTCTTTTGATGAGCTTATACATCACCATTTTTCTTTGCCATTTGCTGTTTTTCCTTTATATTGAGACTTACCAATTAGCAGGCATTGAATGTTATTATTTCATATCAGCTCATCACACGGTGATCTTTTTATAATGAACCACATTTACTTGTGACAGAGCTAGGTTTTAAAGCAAGTTGCATGTGCTGCCAACATTCTCTAATTAGATCTAATCAGACTTCAGACTGACCTTCACAAAAGTGCAAAGGGGAGGCCAAAACCACATCATCTCAGTGCCTTTGATAAGATAAAATTCATGCTGGTAAATATCACTGAGAGAACCTCTACCCCATGCTAGTGCTGTGGACTGTCCATTACTTTTCATCTCATTATTACATCTTATATGAATCATGCATTTGCTTGTGAATGGAAAAAATGAGCTTATTACACTACACAGTATAAAACACAGGACCGACAAGTCATTACATTGTAAAGCAGAAATAATTACAAGCGAGTCCACTGTGCAGCTTACTTGTTCATCTTGATCTAATGGGTACCGAGTAGTGGTGGCTGTAATTATAGCAATGGTGAATAACCGGTGTAAAGTCATTTAAAAGTGACAGGAATGCTCAGCTGGAATTTCGGATCTAAACCCTTGCAAACATTGGAAAAATTCAGATTGAGGTTGTTGTTTTTTAGGTCTTGGACTTTTGCATACTAGTGGGTTCAAACTGTACCCTCTGATCTGAGGAAAGATTGTAGCTGGATGCAGATACCTAGGTCATATCCCTGAAAATGTTGGTTTTAGTACCTTGTGCTGTTCTAGGTAGGTAGTTATTTATTGTGTGACCCATTTGGTCGTTACAAAAGTATGCATATAAATATACAAATACACAAATAACGAGATAACCTTGAACAAATAAAATGTTCCAGGAACAGGAATACAATTACAGAAAATAGAATACACCAGAAAGAAATTTACTTATGCCGTTTACTACACAGCACCAAAAAACAAAACCTAGCCACCTTCTTGGAACGTTCTGAATCAAGGCCGCCAAGAAGAGATTTCACAAGCAAATCCTGTTGCCAATTTGAAGCTGAACCTATATATGGAATCAAATATTTTGAACGCAGATCGACATACAATGGGCAGCAAAAGAGCATGTGCTTAATCGTTTCCACCTGTTGAAGATTACAGCTTGTGCAATATCTATTCTCTGTGGGAACCTTTAAGTAGCGTCCCTCAACCACCGCTGAGGGGAACAGCTCCATCCTGAACATTGTGCTGCTCTAACACTTATTGTCTAAAGATCACAAATTAAGGGAGAGGAGAACAGGTTCTCCTCTCCCTTATACTGACACAATCCTATTGTTTTGAGTGGAGCTGCACCCCTTTGGGCAAAATCATAATTAAGTCCTTTAAGGGCAACACCAGCACTGGCGAGCATGAAGAGCAATAATTTGACCTAGCACTGACTGACATGCTGCCTCCAGGTAGGTTTGATAGAGTAGCTGTTTTCCTATACAACAATTTAGGATAAAAACAGCAACAACCCAGGAAGTGTGCTGTGTACAGCTAAATTTGTGGAAAGGAGGAGATTTGGAGAGATCAGGCTGTAATTGCCACATCATAAGAATTAGGATAAGAGACCAGATTACCAACCTGACTCATGAAATAAGCCACAGACTTGTTAACACCCACCAGTGATCCTTTGTTTTTCATATCAGCTTCTTTTGAATAGAAACTTTTAGCACTTGGGAGCACTGATTCTTACTAACTTATGGATTAGAAATAATATCATCTCCCACAACAGTTGATCCTGCACCATTAGTCAGGGAGAACTTTACCATTGTCTTCAAAGGATTCAGAATCAAGCCCATAGTTACAACTTTCTGCTTATAATTAGTTGCAAGCTAGTTACAGTGGCTCCATATCACCTGCCATGTTCAAAGACCAAAGGAGAAGAAGAAATAGTAAATATGGAAATGGGCGTAGCACTCTCTCCTCCACGTGCAGCTAATAGGGGTGGGACTGGATAAAACTTGGGTCCTTTTCAAACGGACCACGGTGGGTGGGGGATGGGTGTGCGCTGGTGGAGGTGGGTGCGGCTGTTCCCACAGGCGCACACCCATCTCCACCCACCTCCATGCACGGAGCAAGAGGCATTGGAGCCTGTTGCTCGATTCATGGGTGATGGATGGAGCACGGGAACACGCACATGGACCCCCACCCACCGCTGGCGGTGTTCCCACAGGCACCCACCACCACCGCCGGTGACCTGCAGCATTCCTATGGATGCCCCACACACACACGTGTGCAGTGTGGAGGTGCCCATGTGAAAAGGGCCTTAATTCCAAGTCCTTCAACATCCCCCCCCTCCTCACACACACACACACTCACTCCACCCTACTATTTGCACAGTTCTGCACTATGCAAAAAACCATGAGTGGTTCAGAACAAATATGTAGGGAGCTGTATATTTACCCTCTCACATCATACTAGAACTAGGGGACTCTCTACGAAACTGGCAGCAGATTTAAAACTAACAAAAGGAAATACCTTTTCATTCAGTGTACAATTAATCTGTGGAACATTTTTACAGGGAATGTTGTGAAGGCCAGTAGTATAACTGAGCTTGGTAAGTTCTTAGAAGGATAGGTCCATAAACGACTATTAGTTCAGTTGGTTGAGGGACATAACCTCTGACTATTGTGAGCTGCAGGGAATGGATCATTCCATTCTGACCTGTTGTGTACTTCTCTGAAGTTAATGAAGATGGCCACTTTTGAAGACAGGATGCTGCTGGGCTAGATGCGTTGGTCCATCTGACCGTGTATGGCACTTACGTTCATCTTGAATTGTGATCACTAACTTACTGACCTGAAATTCTGTGCAGCCCAGGAGCAATAACTGCCATTGAGGTAAAACTGTGCAACTTGATAACATCTTTGTTGTTTCTTCAAGTGTAGTAAAAATGCATCCTGTAAGACATACCCCTGCATTCAAAGACATAGTAATGATATCCACATATGTGCCTGCAATAAGGCCCTCCAAGGCATCTGAAAAAGGCAAGGACAGTTGGCTCAGCTCTGTGGAACCATCTTGTTTATGGAGTGCCTTTAATCATCATGTTTCTAAAGTACCTCAGGATTCATAAGAGTTAGCATTTTTACAGATCTTTAGGTTTTCATTTGCAAGAAACAATCACCTCATGCAAAAAATACACCAGAGCCAAGAGAACAAAGCCAGGAGACACTTAAATGCCACCTACTCTTTGTCACTGGTTCTGGTTTCAACATGGAGAAATAAAATGAACATCTGGTAAGAAAACGACTCTAAATATTTGGGACAATTTTGCCCACAATGTATTTTTTTGAAAATTATTTCTGGAACTTTTTCACCACACATCACGTGCCAAGGATTGTTCCCTAGAGGCCTCTGGTGGTGGTTTAGCTGCAGGATGAGCCAACCCCTGCTGTGGGACACACCCAGACGATACTGTTTATTATCGATTCCTGTGATGCCATAAAAGGCTAATTAGAATGAGCAGGTGACCGAGTTAGACATTCCCCTTGGCAGCCAGACAAATATTTGGCCTTTCAAACTCCCCAATGCCAGCTCAAATATCCTAACGGTAAGAAGAAACTACTCCTAGCATCATCATAAAGAGAAGGAAGAATAACTACACTGATAGGAATATCTAGAGTAACAAAATTACAAAATAGGCTTCTGCAGCTAAAATTAAAAATTGACCACATCTAGAACAGTTCTTCAAACAGATGCAGCAAGAGATTGAGATCAAACAACCTGAATGATACTTACACATCATCACCAACTATTATATTACAGGGAAACTCTAATGCATCCAGTGTATTCACAGTAGATTAAAGTTTTGTTCTTTGTAAATACAGATTTATTTCTGGTGCTACTTCTGTGGAGTCAATGGAATGAAACTAGGGCTGGCCTAAATCCTTTATCATTCATTGATCAATGTATTGATCATTCATTGGTTGATCAATACATCAACCAATGTTTCAGGAGGGGCGGGGTATAAATGCGATTAAATAAATAAATAAAATAAATTGCTCATTAAAATTGGGAGAAAACTGGGTGGTGGTTAATCTAAATGCTTTGGTTCTAAAGTTTTGATTCAATGAAATGGAAGGACAGTTCTGTTATTCCTAGAATTAAGTGAGATGCACTCTTGCGTCATCCGGATGTTGTGGTTCTTTTTAATATTCCTATGCCACAAAACGGAATGCTTGGTCCCTTGAGTGCCGCCTTGTACTCAGGGATGGGGCCGCAGCGTACAGTGGCAAGATGGGATCTTAGCAGCATCTCCAATCATCACACCCCATCTCAGTGGCGCAGCAAGGCTGTGGTGGGCCCAGGCTTGTGTCGCAATTATGGGGACCCCTAAATGTAAGGGGACAGTGCCTTCCTAAGTGGTGTTATCATCTGAGGAGCAAGTGGGAAAATGAAACTCCACTTCCAGGAAAGTCACTGAAGGTGAAGTTTATGATCCCTGAAACTCCCCCGTCTTCAAACTAGACTGCAAGAATTTGACTGAGGAACTAGAGAAGATGCAACAGCACAGCAAGACTGGCCCTGTTGTACAAATTCAAAGCCCAGGAGCCTAGTCCAAGAAAGTGGGCCAATCCTGACCAAGAAGCCACCTATGAAGGAGCCAACACAGCCAATTGGGTTTGACTTAGAAATATAGAAAAGGATTTAGGAATGGGAGAGCATGAAGCAGCAGGAGAGAGCACATTTTGAATTCCATTCTAGGCCATACCTTATGAAAATCTTAGAGGATGTTATGGGTGTTGTGGGAGGGGAGGGGTTTCCTCTTATAGTAATCAAATTTCCAGTCTTTGCTCTTAAGAACAGAATCTAAATGCCTGCTTGAGAGAAGGAAGAGCCCAGGTGGTAGCAGTGATTAATTTAAAGCTAACCCTATGCTACCCTACAGAATACTCATCAAACCTAAAGTTCCAGAGAAGAGATAAGCAGAATTATGCCCCCTCTCTTTTCACTCATGACAGAAAGAGAGGCTGCTACACAAAGAGAAGAAAAATCAAAGAGCTGTGGAAAGAAGAGGTGCTAATGTTCAAAGCACTCTCTCTGCCTTGGCTGTACTATCAAGCTGCCAGAAAAGGTGAAGAGCCCACCTCAGCTAGAGCCCTTCTTCCACCTTCAGACAGATGAGCAGGGGGCTACCACAGGCTTGAGCCATGGAAGAAATGGCTTAAAGAGGAAATGAAATATCAGAAAGAAGCAGCTTCTTTCACAGAAGTTTAGGGTTGGAAGAAATCTCAAGGGTTATCTAGTCCAAGGCTCATCTAGACACAGTTGTCCACTAGGAGCCTTTTGTACCAAAGAACGACAACAAACCCCTGGCACAGAAGAGAGTCAAAGAGCAGCAGGAATCTGAGAAGCAACTAGCTGTACACGCAGCTGTTCTGGGAGACACACAGATGTTACAGGATCCAGATTTGTAAAACCACAGAGATCAAGGGACTTATTAAATCTGTGAGACTATGCAGAAGTTCAAAGAGCCAGATGTTTAAGATCTGGGTGAGTGATTTAGACACACAGGAAGTTCAGGATGTAACAGCAAACATGCAGGAGAAATGGGCATGTAAAAACACCCAACAACTGTCCACCCCAATTCTCAAGTCCCACAACTTGGAGGTGAAGTCCAGCAGCCAGTCCCTTGTCTCCCAACGTCTCAGACAGATTTCAGCGCTAATGCATGTCATCACATGTAGCTCTTCCTGACTGGAGGACCTCTCTTTGCAGCCTCACAGGGCAGTCCAAGCAGTTAGTTCTTTTTTTTTTTTTTGTGGGGTGGGGGGAGACGGGACTTATACTCTTCATTCCCACTCTGCTTTTCTTATATTGGAGTCAAAATAGTTCAGGCAATCTCTTTCATTGGGCCAACTTCTGCTGGTGAGGGCATGTTGTAAGCTTTCAAGCCACACAGGACTTTTCATCAGGAATAGGAAGGTCAGAACTATGCCAGATGAAGAGTCCTGTGTGACTCAAAAGCTTACATACCCTCACCAGCAGACATTGGTACAATAAAAGAGATCCTCTGAACTACTTTGTCTCTATCTAGTACTATGGGACCGACATGGCAACCACATTCTCTTTCTTATATTGAGTAGCTAAGTTACACTACAGAGACAAACAGCTGAGGCGTGCTGCACGTGTATAGCAATGTCCGGTCACATATCCTCTGCATCTAGAGAGGCTAAGATGGAGCCAGGTTTTTGATGTTATATACATTAAAATATTGCATAACTTTAATAAATTAAAAAGGTGTTAAAAAATAAAAGGATTGTATTTAAGTCCCAAAATGAGCTTGCAGAGGAAAATAATTTGGTTACGTTTGGTGAGTGACCTGCCGTCATGTTAGAAATCTGACCCATCTGATCACATTCCTTGTTATTTTCCCTCTATGGGAACAGTTTTTAGTTCTACAGAGAAACCAATATATATCTTTAAAATGTAATTTGTATATTTAATTCTGTACCAGCAAACCTGCTTGCTACTTCTAGGTAATTGGAGAAAGCCTTGAGATTTAATTGTAGACACCACATTTCTCTGGCCCTTTTAAAATGAGATGCACCCACGCATGCCCCACAGTGGACATGCATGGGTGTGTCTTATCTGAAGCAGTGGCAGATGGGTGGGCATGCATGCACGCTCCTGCATAACACATATCTCCACCCACTTCCGCCCATCACCCCCACACAGAGCAACCAATGAAAACACAGGTTGCACAGGGGATGCATGGGGGATGGGGGTGTGCCTGTGTGCACCCGCCCCCCTCTGCACCGCCCCCACTGTGACGTGCTCACAGGCTGCCCCGTCAGTCATGACCCATTTAAAAAGGGACAGCTGTGGATGGGTGTGTGGCTGTGGTGGGTGTGTGCCTGTTCCCACTGGTGCACACCCATCTCCACCCACGGAGCATCGGACATTGGAGGACATTGCTCCATTGTTGGGTGATGGGTGGGTGTGGGTGTAGCACAGGAGCGCATGCGCACCCCCACCCATTCCCCACACCATTCACACGGGCACCTCCACCAATCTCCCACGTAGCAAAACTGTGGAGATGGGTGGGGGCATCTCGTGTGCAAAGGGCCTGATTTAGAACTTCTGTATTTATGAAGAGTGAGCCACGAGGGTTTGGATTTGGCCCTTTATGATTCAAAATAGAAACATTTTGCTTATATGTTTTAAAATTAAACATGCCGAGAATGTCAAATCTGCTCCTCCCTGTTTTGTTGGTGGCCTTGGTGGAGAATCCAGACATGGGCTGGCAGCTTTTCCAGCCCTTAAGAGAAGGAGCAGAGGTGTTGAGTTTTTAGTGAAAAATACTTTCTCTCCAACGGTTTCTCAAGTGTTTGAGTTTTAAAAGTTGTTAATAAAAAACAAAAGCATTTTCAACAATAAAATGAATAATACACACTTCCCCTCTTAACTAATCAATTGTTTTGCATGGTAGCTGAACAGCCCTACACCAGGGGCGGAGAACCTCAGGCCCCCCGGGGGCCAAATGCAGCCCACAGCCTTTTATTTGGCCCCTTTCCATTTCCTAGATCTGGTCCCTGGATCCAGTTCCTGTCCCCAAGCCCTGAAAGCGATCTCAAGAAAGAGAGCAGAGATGAGGGCATACACACAAGTATTGGGGAATGGATCAGTGACATAGATTCATGATCTGGACCCTCCTCTTCCTGAGCACACACTTTAAGCACCCCATCCCCAACTTCTAGGTGGCCCTTGGAGCTTGTTCTAGTTTCCAAAGTGATCCCCAAGAGGGGAAAGTTTTCCCATCCCTCCCGTACACTTACTAGCACTCTAGTAATGCATGAAGTCTTCTTGGAAGAGCAACATGGATTAGACTGGAGCTTGTAGTGTAAAAATAAACAGGAGGGGGTGGATTAATATTTTAGGCCTTCTGTCTCTATTATAATGGGGGGAAATGAAACCACTACCCATCTATCTCCTTTCCCCTTTCGGATAGAGCATGTCAATTAGGCTTTGTATAATACTCATTTGTTTTCACCAGGGGTTTCTCGGTGTCAGAGTTCTGTCTGGGTAGAGGTTACAGGCCTATTGGCCCTATGCAGACCACATTCCATGAATCGGTGCAGGATTGGCCACTGGACCACATGGTCCAAGACTTCAAGTGGCCTTGTATGAGACTGTGTTTGTGGCAAAAAACATGAAAAGGCAGTGTCAGTAAACAGAGAGCTGTGTTTGGTCGTTGGGAGCCATTTGAGCTCCTACAGGATGAACTATGCTTTGTCTTATTCTTTTGGGCACCAGGGACACTTCTGCAAGTGGCTGTGAACTGGTCAGTGCTAGTGGCTACATATGAAGTTGGTGCCACATGGCGATCTGCTTCCTGGGATTCCTGAGCATCTCCTCCCAGTGGTTCCTCTCCGTGCCTGTGGCGTGCAGACTAAGGCTGCACTTGCCCAGTAAGTGGTTCTGCCCACCACCATACTGGCTCAGCATCTCCAGCTCGACACTGGAGGCACGTAGTAGATCATGGGGCACTTCAAACATAATCATCTCATTCCAGACCGGGTTGATCTTGTGTTTTGCCCGTTTTGTCTGCTTCTTCTTCAGCTTCAAGGACTGATGCTTCAGGGTCACTTTGACAGATATGTCTGCATTGGAAAGAAGTATAGCAAGGTAAAGCACATGGGCAGATAGTTGGATAAGTACAGGGGATAACAGATCAAATTATGTAAAGGAGCAGGAGAACTAAAGAGAACAAAAGTAATCTCCCCCATCCCCCCACACACTTTTAAAGACACCGCTAAAATCCCTTTTGCCTTTTAAACCCAAACCAGATGTTATTTAGAAAGTAGAGGTAGCACCCAATTCTGACTAAAGTTAGCATCCAAAGCTTGAATAGTCCCACTGGGGTTCAGGGGTGTATGGATATAAGAGTTTCATTTGAACAATAAAATGGCTAGACGTCAGCTCCAGCATTTGGTATATGTATCTAGGGTTGGATTCTAAACATCCCTAAATTTGGTGGTTTCCCCACACAATGTTTTGCTATGTTTTCCTCTCTAGCTTAGTGTAACACAAAGCCCTCTGGCTGTTTTCAGGATCTGTAGTACCCACAGATCAGTCCAAATAGCACATTAGCTTCACAAGTGCATTTGTTTACAGCACCAAATGCACTTTAGCCATACATACACAGCAACAGTTCAGTTCACCTTTGCATCCTTCTCCCTTCCGTCTAGCTTCCTCTCCGGGGAAGTATTTGACACCTGATAATGTAGGCATTTTGGCCTGGCACACCCTCTGCCAGTCAGCTGTAGACTCTCTGCCTTCTGAGACCTCTGGCTTGGGCCCACTTTCAAGCAGCTAGCTTCCTCAGGGAACCTTCCATGACTCCCACAGGGCCCTAGGTAAACCCCTACATTTCCTGAACTTCCTAGAGCAGGTTCTGATTGAGCCATATTCCAATCCAGTGAGGCCTCCCTTGTCCTTCCCTGGTAGTCTCCCTAGTAATCTTCTGGCTCAGAGCTGTATAGATGGAGCTCAGCTGGCTTGCAGCTTCCTGCTCTGCACTGCTATAGCCACTCAGCCTAGCTGCTTGGCTATCTAACCCTTAAATGCTTACCTCTGTACTCTGAAACTGCCAGGGATGGCTCCCTGCTGGCACATACACATACACACCCTGATCCTGCAAGGACTCTTAGTCACTCTGGGTGTTTTTAAACAAGACTGCATTTCTCCTGGACTCGGGGAGAAACAAACTCACATGGGGGGAGGGGGTAGACGTCCACCCCTGCTACTGGAAGTTGGCAGGGCACCATTGGAAACAGCAGGCACCAGGAAACTCGTGCATGCTTGGAGATCCAGACTTGTAAAACCAATTTTCCCTGCCCCTCTACTCTGTTCTGCACTCACCCTTCCCTAGAAGTTCTTTCAGTTGCTTGGAGTGGAGGTTCTTGGCTTTTATGAGCACCACAAGCAGGCGGTTTGCAGCAGGTAGGTAGCTGATGGAGAGAAGAACCTCCCCATAGCCTGTATCCGGCTCCTGAAAGTCAAGGAGAGAAACATGAATGGAAGAACAAATCTAGTGTCCACTTTTGCCAGCACCCTTGAGAAAACTGAGCAACATGGGGCCAAAGGTCAGTGCTAAACTCTCAGATGGAGCAAGTTGACATAAACTTAATTCCCAAATAATATCCAGCCCGACACGAGAGGTGGGACACACATCGGATTTAATGTTTTGCTCCAGCCTGGAAACAGGAGTTCTGATTATTTTGGGGTGTTGTTACAAGTAACACCATTGTCACAATCACACCATTAACTCCTGAAGGTCCAGATACCTGCCCTCCTATGCCCTCGTCAGGGTGGTGGACCACTTAGGTTCAATCATTTCCCAAAATTCTCTGGGGGATTTACCCACCAAACTTGATGGCTCTGTCGATGGCCTGATAGTTTTGTGTAAAGTCATCCTGACCATGGCCATTGACATGTTTACACACTGGTCTGTGTCAACCTCCTCCAGAGGCAGCATAGGTCGCTCTGGAATACAGGGGACCTGAAGTGGCTGAAGCAGGAGGGTAGGCGGTTAGAGCACAGGTGGCATTCGACTCACGCTGAAGCTGACCAATTGCAGCATAGATCATTTTTGAAGGACTATGCCATAGCTGTGATGGCAGCAAAAAAAGCTTTCTTCTCTGCTATCACAGAGTCTGAAAAGTCTCATCCTGTGGAGCTGTTCCAGGTTGTGAATGGCCTGATTAATCCAAATGGTCTCTCCTGCGAGTGAGAGTCATCTATTGCCTGCTGTGACATTTGTATTAACTACTTTGCAGGCAATTTTGCTCATATCCACCATGACTTGGGTGGTGCTATTTCAACTGCAGATTCAGGATTTGGGGCTGTGGAAGCTCAGGTTTTTCCTGTTAGTTTGCATCAGTTTCAATTAGTCTTGCCCACCAATGCAGGAAGCATGCCTGGGGCAATGTGGGCAAACCTCAAAACTGTGGTTCTCCGGTCACTGCTCAAGAAACCATCTTTGGACATTGACTCAGCCAGCTATCGCCATGTCGCTAATCTTCCCTTTTTAGGGAAGGTTATTGAATGGGTGGTTGCCAAGCAGCTTGAGGCTCTCCTTGATCCTACTGGATTCCTGAACCCATTTCAGTCAGGCTTTCATCAGGGGTATAGCACAGAGAATGCGCTTGTGACTTTGGTTGATGATCTACCCCTGGTACTGATTTCTACTCCAGGTGCTCTCCTTAGGCCTGATTTGGGTTTGATTTGTTTATCAACCCTTGCTACATGGTACAGAGCCAAATATTGGCATTTTCTACACATACAAATGGAGGATTTCTTAACTTACATTATTTTTGGAAGAGCAATATTCTTTTTTTGACTTCTACATTCTCTCCTTGGTCTCTCCAAATTTCAGATAATCTGTCACAATTAAGTTTAAATGTCGACTATCTCAAATCTTTCACCAGTTCTTAGTTTAAAAATATTGGCAGACAATATGGGATTCTTCAGCTCAAGAGAATCTGTCTGTCATGTATTTCATATAATAAGCATATTTTTTGGCCATCTGTGTTTCAATGTATTGATAATCAGCCTCTGTATGGTGAACTTTTAGTGAACTCCTTTTGCCTTGGTTCAGCCTGGGATCTTATCAGTCTGTGCCTCAGTTATTAATGACTCCATGCACAAGCATCTCCAAGGTAAAGTTTTAGCTTTATCTTAGCTAGCAGCTGGCTTCACCTAATTGCTCAGCAATTAGTTTTGAAGAAAACCTGCTGAAGCTCTGTGTGTCTCCTTTGTAACTGAAGTCATCTGTCTGGGCCCCTCAAGCAAGCATAATAGGGAGAGAGGCTCTTTGATTCTTCAGAAAGGATTCTAAATTGACATGAGCGTCTTTTCTCACCTTGATGGCAGAACTAGGCACAGAACTGTGTAATATGAAAGTATATTCTTTTGATACCTTTGAGCCAATGAATTGAGCATATGTTAGCTTTTAGAGCTGTTTCTTTAAACAGGAATGTTTATTTAGATCATGTACTTGTAACTGACTTTGATTCTCTTGTGTAACATATTGATACTTTTTATTTGAATTTAAGTAAACTCTGCTTTATATTTATAACGTTCTTTGTCTCATGGCCTTCGTTTATAAATAATAATGTCTTTACAATACTTTGCTGAGCTGGTTGGCTTTTAGCACAGTGTAAACTAAGTTTCCACAAGTTGGAAAAGAGCAGCTCCATATCCAGTTCAAGATTATGTCTGGCTGGACCACTAAGCGCATTTTCTTTTTGAGGAAACTGAGGCACAACGCGACATATCGCTGAATAGAGAATCCAGAATTGCCCCTTATCTTTCAGTCTTTAAAGTTAATTTTTAGTATGAATTTTATATAGATATAGTGTGTCCATTTTTGAGAACTATTTTTGTTAAATTAATGTCCTCCCTTTTCATTCTAACATCTTCAAGGATAAATAAAATCATGTTTCTTACAGAGATCGTCTATGCCCATGCAATTCCGGTGAAGTAGACACTCTGACCTGTTATTTGCTGTCTTGATTATTATAGACTGATCTTAGGGCTTTGTGGATTTATCCACCTTTTTCAGCACCAGACTTTCCTCATTGGCCTTCAACAGTACAATTGCAATTTCTTCTAGAAAGTAAAAATGTATTACATATTCTGTGGCTATGTTTCCCATGAACGTGATCAAAACAAGGTGGAATTTTGATTAGAGTGATTTGGATGTTTTTTGAGTTTATTCTCTGATATTACTGTCAAATATTTTAATCTTGAATGTTGTGACAATCGTAAGACTTACAATAAAATTTTGATTGATTGATTGTTCAATCTACGCCTAGAGATTGACAAGGAGAATTGTGCCCTGTTGATCATGTTGGACCTTTCAGTGACCTTTGATACAGTTGATTATTGGGTGTCGCTGATGCAACTGCGGGACCTGGCAAGGAGTGCAGGACTGCTTTTAAGTAGCCCATTCATTTCTGTCGGGGAGGTCCAAGCGGGTGGTGATGGGAAACTACTCTTCATCCCCTTGAGACCTCTTCTATGGGGTCCCGCAAGGTTCCGCATATCTGAGAGACCGCCTTTTCTACCATGGTCCATCGTAATCCTTGCGGTCAGCCAGGAGCGCTCTCTTGTGGGTACCACTGGCTAATCTTGTTTGTACGATAAGTGCCCGCAGAGAGACGTTCTTGGTTGCTGCCCCTATGTTATGGAAGTCTCTTCCTCCATAGGTCCATCAGAGCCCGAGCCTGACCATTTTCCAGAGGTTGTAAAGCATTTGGCAGTCGGGGCTAGGAGTTCAGGTGGGAGGTTTTAGGAGTGAGTGTGGATTTTAATGAGGTTTTTAAATGGAGTTTTATTATATTTTTATGATGTATGTTTTTGTTATGCAAGCCGCCCTGAGCCTTAGGGAAAGGGCAGGGTAGAAATTTGAGTAAATAAATAAATTCCCTCACTTCTTTGCCAGTTGGTACCCCCATTAAACAGGCAGTGTGATCCTCCTGGTGGATAGCCCCAGTAATAGAAGTTATCACCATCATGAGTCCCATTCACTTAGCATGGATATAATCAGTGATCACCATCAAACAGCTTAGATGGGCTTTTGGATAAGGACTGTCTTCTGCCAGAGGCATATTTGTTCCAAAAATGGAAAATGTGTGTTCTTCCAAGATTTCAACAGGGAAACTGAATTGCATTCCCAAAAGCAGAACCAGAGGAAAATAATCACATTGACAGGTGATCTATGTTGGGAAAGTGATAGCATTTTCCGGTAGAGAATTAGAGAAGGTGGGGGAGGGGAGCGAGAGTGTGTCTGTGTGTGTAGGCAGAGATATTAGAAAGGTAAACAAGGGAGCAGAGGAGAGACGGTTACTCAACTAACACCAACTTACCATAGAAACCCGGTGATGTTAGTGGGTCTTATCTGCACCAGAAAAGGCACTGCAGGGCAGGCTACCATTTGATTGAGCAGTCCCCACTTGGGCTTCTCATAGGGTATTTTCAGATGTGACGGGGCCAATTTGCCCCGTCACGGAACCAATCTGTTGATTCCCCCACCGGGGCCACCGCGTCACGGCCTAACAGACGTGCCGGGGCGCCCGGTGGGGAATCGGGGAGGGGGCGGGGCTGCGCGGCGCAACGTGCGGCCGCACGGCCCCGCCCCCTCCACGCTCCCCACCGCCCGCCCTCTGGGGAGACGGGCGGCCAATGCGGCTAATGCGGCTGCAGCGCTCACCCGCTTTGGCCACGGGCCGGGATCCCTGCGGGGATTCTGGGCCGCGGCCGCCGTCCAGAAGTGACGGCGGGGTTCATCATGGCGGGGAATCGCCTTCGCCACGCCGCAGCCAATGCGGCCGCAGCACCCGCCCGAATTGGCCACAGGCCGGAATCCCTGCGGGGATTCTGGGCCGTGGCCGCCGTACAGACGTGATGGATCGGTTCATCGCGGCAGGGAATCGCCTTCACCACACGAGCACCGCCGATCCCGCCGGTTCAGCCGATCGCGTGGTGAATGTGATTCCCCACTGCGATTGACCGTGGTGAACATCTGGGGGGTAACATCCATTCCCCCCATCAGACATTACGCCGTCACAACCACCACAGGGAATTGACTGTGGTTGACTGTGATCTCGTAACGTCTGAAAATACCCATAGAATCTAGAGTTGGAAGGAGCCCTACACGGTTATCTAATCCAGCCCTCTGCCAGTCAGGTCAGGGTCCACAACCTTTGCCATGTCATCCCTAAAAGATGTCTGTCTTCTCTTTAAAGGGCCTTCTCAACACAGCCTAAAATCTTAGGGAGTGAGAGTCTTTATCCAGCCCTCCTCCACCCCATCCCCTTCCACGCTCCCTTGTGAGTGGACTATAAATATTTTAGATCCTCCCCCGCCCCCCCTGCCCCCCTTTGCTGTCTGAGGTAATTTCCTATCTATGTGACGGGGATCATTGCTTCTTTTGCATGTGATGCAAGTTAGTCCACTACCTGTGTGGAGCACTTTGAGATCCTAAGATGGAAGGTGCAATTGAAAAGGCAAATGTTCTTTTATTAGTAATAAGACAGTGGGAAGGAAGGCAGGCATAGCTGTGCACTGGGTGATGCTTGCAGTTTTCATGATGTGATTAATATTGCTCTGAGCCACCAAGAGTAATCAAAGAGTAATGACATTACCTTGGCTAGCTGCTAGCTTCCCTCTGGGCCCTTCTATTTGAGCAGGAGAATTACAGAGATGATGATGGGTTTGGCTTTTTTGCAGTTCATGGCTTTATAAGGAAATGCCAGACTTTAAACAAACCCAGACAACCTTGTTGCTGGATATATACTGACAAAAATAGCTCCCATCGCTCTCTGATCCTCTCACTCTCTGCTACCCTGGCTCTCTATTAATGATTCAGGACTTGTATTTAAGCTATCTGTGTAATGGTTGACTCTCCCAGGTCCCTGATGACGCAAATACAGCTTTCGCTGCACATCTTCCAGCTCAAACTGGGGCACTGTGCATAGGCAGTGGTAATGTTAACCATAACCTGCTCCTTTGGGGATGGAAAAAGCACTGAAGTCATCCTCTTGCAATGGGGTTGGGGGGTGCCTGTAAAGATGAAACAAAGCAGAAGGAACAGCATTGCTAGGGTCCTGTCAGCTTGTTGATATAGTGGGAGCTGATCTGCTACTTCCTATGTGCAGGCAGTTTCCTGGCACTTTATATAATGGCTTCTGGAGACCATCTGCTAACCTGATCCAGGTCATCCATTTATTTCTGCTGCCTGTTTGCCTGAGGGTTTCCAAGAGTGCTCCTCACCATAGCACCACAGAGCTCAGTGCTGAAAATGAGCATTGCTGGAGCTGTAGACTCCGAGTTCTATGGTTCAAGTACAGTCACTGTATTGTCCTCAAATGCACAGATGATTACTTGTTTCAGCGAGCCATTGCCTTGCCAGAACTGTCACTCACTGCCTGTGTTGCTGCCCCTGCTTCTTCTGCCCCTATCGGAGCTATAGAACTGACTGGGGACGTTGATAATCCAGCATCCATTTTAGCTGACTGAATGTCGATTTTCTTTTCTTTTTTAATGAGCATTGAAATGACTAGACTAAAAGTCCAAGCATTAGTAGCACTGCCACACTTCTTATATAGTACATGCAAATGTTATTAAAGCTCCAACACACTTCCCTGCTAATGCATTTCACTCCTAATTTGCAGCAGCAACCCCTGCTATTCCAACTGCTTGGTAATCACAGTTCTAACAAGACAAGCCAGTCCTGGTGCCTGAAGCAGTTCCTTTGCAGTTCGACCAATATGCAAGGGGCGGGGAACCTCCAGCCTGTGAGTTTTTATTTGGGCCCTTTCCAATTCCTGAATCTGGCCCATGTGGATCCAGTTTCTACTGTCAAGCACTGGAGGAGTGAGCTCTAGGAAAGGAAGCAGCAATAAGGGCATGCACTCAAAGATAGCGATGAAACCTCCATGGCACAGATCCATGATCTGGACCCTCCCCTCTCTCCCCCCACCCATCCTAAACACACCCTTTTCTCCCCCTGCAGCAGACAGTCCTCCGGAGGGTAGCTCCTCCCATAACCGACAGGAGGCAGAAGATCCCTGATTTTCCTGCACATACTCCCTAGGGCTGCCCCTCCCATCTAGCTCCCAGTTCTGTCTTCTCCCTTGGACCAGCAGGACGCTTTTTCGCTCCGGGATGGAGCGACCAGGATCCTTGGAGTGACGGGGCCATAGGGGGACGGCTTTGCCGTGTTCCAGGGAACCGGCGTCAGAACCCGGGCCAGCTCCCCTGCAGTAGCTCAGGAGCGAGGAGGCGGGCGCCACTCGAAGAAAGAAAGAAATTTTTTAAATAATAATAATAATAATAATAATTTTGTCCAGCGCCTGCTCTCTCCTGTCCAGAACAGCCTCCTGCCACGGCAGAGAGGCAGATCAGAGCCGGGTCTCTCAGGAGGAAGAGCACTCCGACACTCCCATCACCCACACTGTTGCAAGACTGGGGGAGCAGAAGATGGAGCCCGTCACCAGGACGGAGGTAGGGCCGCTCTGTGGTACTGACGGGGGGAGCGAGGAGGCCCCCAGGGCCTACCACGGGGAATCCTCTTCTTCCTTCCTTCCCTCTCCCACCCCCACGCCTAGGGGCCAAGGCCTCACAGATTTTCCTTCCCTCCGGCAGGCTTCCCTGGAGAGAAAGAAACCTGCCTTGCTTCCCCGCTGCCCACCTCGAAGGCTTTAGGGGTTGCCCCTGATCCCTTCCTTGCCATAAATGCCACGATGGGCAAGATCCTGGACTCCCTGTCCCTCCTCAGATAGGAGTGAGGGACTAAGAGGAAGCACCCCTCAGTTAGAAAAGGGGTGCAAGGAAAGAAAGGGAGCCAGGCAAAAAAGGTGGGAAAACTCCGTCGGCCAGCAGGGGGAGCTATTTCCCGCCTTCTGGGATCATCTCAATCCTCTGACAGCGAGAACTCGGAGGAGGAGGAAGGGGAGCAGCCCGAGGGCCTCAGCCTGCAGCCTGCTCTTAGAAACAGAAACGGATTCCCACCCCTCCCTTTCGGATCTGGAGGAGGGAGAGTGGCATCCGGCTCCCCCCTCTAATGAGTAAGAGCAGAAGTTCCCCATACAGTATAGGGAGGAATTTTTCAGTCAGGTCATTAAGACCCTACAACTGACCGAGAGACCCGTTAAGGGCCATTCCTCAGAATTGGAGGAGGTCGATGATAGGGAGCTCATACCCTCTCTTCAGGGGAGGGATAAGGGGTTGCCACTGGACAGAGCCTTCGAAAAGCTAGTTCTCTCCGAGTGGAAGCACCCGCGTAAAGGAGTCAAAATGAATAAGATGCAGGAAGTCCTCTATAGTTTTTCAAGGAAAAAAGGGGACATTTTCAAAAAACCCAATGTGGATGCCGCATTGCCTCCCTTGCAAGACAGACGCTTTTCCCTACAGAGGGGGATTGCTATCCGAAAGACCCGACAGATAGGGTTGTTGACAGGGCACTCAGGAGAATCCTAGACTCGGCCGCAGCGTCCCTCCAAATCAATATTTTGTCCTCCTATGTGGCAAGAGCCTCTATGGCTTGGCTACAGGAGATGCAGTCCGAAAACATATCAGGAAGAAAGGGCCAAAGTTTTCTCTTCCAGAGTATCCCTGGCTATTGCGATGCTGACCAACTCTACTACGGACTCCCTATCCTGGTCGGCTCGTTCCATGGCTCTCTCAGTAGGTGCGAGAAGAAGAGTGTGGCTAAGGTCCTGGCAGGGGGACACGACAGCAAAAAACCTACTAGTAGAGGGTCCTTACAAGGGCTTTAATCTGTTTGGCACTTGTCTGGACAAAGTCTTGGCGGATGCATCAGACAAGTCCAAGACAAAAACCCTTCAGCAGTTCGGGGCCAAAAAGAAACCTTTTTGATCCCTGGCTTTTCGCTTTGGATCTTATTTCGTCCCCTATGGTAGGCTAAACCAGGCACAAGACAGAGAACCCAGGCAGTTTTTTCGGGGTCGAGGCCAAAAGCAGCAGCATAGATCGGACAATTTTTGATTTTGCGAGCCACAGGCCCCCCAGCAGACCAAGCAAGCATGACTGGCAAGGGGGCATGGAGTGAGGGGCCAGGCTGCAGGCTCTCTCAGGCGTCTGGAAAAGGTCAATTTTGGACGTATGGGTTTTGCAGGTAGTCTCGTAAGGCTACGCCTTGGAACTCCTCAGGCGTCTAAGAGGCAAATTTCTGCCCTCCCCTCTGTCAAACCCCCACAAAAGGTACTGGCCATGGCCAGCGAAATAAACAGACTGCACTCTATCAGGGCCATAGAGCAGGTCCCTCAGGAAGAGAGGGGTTTGGGTCTCTACTTCATAATATTCCAAAGTAGTCGGGTCTCTTCAGGGCAGTCCTCGACCTAAAAGCCCTAAACAAATGGATGAAGCCGCAAAAATTCAAAATGGAGACAGTCACCTCGATTTGTCAGGGCCTATCGAGGGGAGACTGGATGGCATCTCTGGATTTGCAGGAGGCGTATCTCCACATTCCAATTCTACTGATGCATCGGAAATGGCTCCGGTTCGTGTTCAATCAGGATCACTGGCAGTATAGAGCTTTGCTGTTCGGCCTCTCCTCGACCCCCAGAACCTTTACCAAGACCCTGGTGACTCTAGTGGCAAATCTACGCAGGGAGGGGGTCCATGTTTTCCTGTACTTGGACGACCTGCTGATCAGGGCTCCCTGCCAGGACAAAGTAGCTGTGAACGTAATCAGAGTCATAGACTACTTCAGCAGTCATGGGTTTGTGATCAGTCTCGAAAAGAGTCAGTTGACTCCCTCCCGCAGGATAGAGCATCTGGGAGAGGTCATCAATACAGCCTTAGACACCGTCCACGTCCCGCTCAAAAGGCAGGAGACAATTCGCTCGGGGGTGCATCTCCTCCGAGCCAGCAGTCGCCTAAGGCTCAAGACCCTGGCGAGCCTTCTGGGCTCGATGGTGTCTTGTTCAAGGCAAGCTCAGTGGGCCCGATGCAACCTCAGGCCCTTGCAGATGCTGCTCAGGCCTTTTCAGAACAATCTGACAGCTGGGCAAAACCCTTGGGTTCGCCTTCCACAACAGCTAAAGTACTCCATGTCCTGGTGGTTAGATGCAACTCGCTTTTCAGTAGGGGTGCCGCTCACAGAACCCTGCTGAAAGGTGATCACCACAGACACCAGCCTGCTAGGCTGGGGGTTCACATGGACAACACCTCGATACAGGGTCCCTGGTCCAAGAGGGAGGCGGCCAGGGCATAAACTTCCTGGAGCTGAGAGCAGTCTGCCTGGCCCTGACCAACCTGACTCGACAGTTGTCGGGAGCCCACGTCCTGGTTTACACAGACAATTTGACGGCAAAGGCCTACATCAATCACCAGGGGGGTTCGAGGTTCCTCTCCCTCAATCGGGAAGCCCGATCCCTCATGAGCTGGGCCCAGAGACATCTGTCATCCCTGAAGGCCCTTCACATCAGGGGCTCAGACAACCTCCAGGCAGATTGACTCAGCAGGAGGGTTCTGGATCCACACGAGTGGATGCTGAACAGAACGGTGTTCAGGCAGATAGTGGAGGCTTTCGGACTCCCATCCATAGACCTGTTCGCCAGCCAAGACAACACTCAACTGGATTTGTTCATGACAAGGGCATACTCGCCGGAAGCCGTAGCTATGGATGCCCTGAACCAGAGGTGGCCATCAGGCCTCCTATATGCATTTCCTCCCAGGCCACTGGTGATAACAAGGACAGTAGCAAAAATAAAAAGGGAGAAGGCACAAATAATCTTAGTGGTACCATGGTGTCCAAGGTGCCCTTGGTTCTCCGACCTTATGGAACTGAACGGGGGACAGTACCTGATCCTTCCCCCTCTTCACAACCTGCTATCCCAAGGGCCAGTTCTATTTGAGAATGTGAGCTTCATAAAACTGACAGCTTGGAGATTGAGCGCTTAGCGCTCCAAAGGAAAGGCTACTCAGGAGCGGTTCTGGACACCCTTCTGGCAGCCAGGAGACCAGCCACCAGGAGGTCGTATAGGGTGACCTGGAAAGTGTTCTCCCTATGGTGCTTGTCCAGGAGGCTGGACCCCTGTGAAGCCTCGGTGTCTCAGGTCCTGAACTTCCTCTAGAAGGGACTGGATAAGGGCCTCAGACACAATATTCTAGCAAGGCACATGGCAGCATTAAGGTCTGTTCTAAATGCGAGAGGAGCCTGTCGAACCATAAGCATGTTCATCAATTCCTCAGGGCAGCAAAACACATTGCCCCTCCAGTGGTCCACAGATGCCCCTCCTGGGACTTAAATCTGGTAATTAGAGCACTGACTAAGGCTCCCTTCGAGCCTCTTTCACAGGTCTCACTGTACATGCTCTCCCTCGAGGTGGCATCCCTGATCGCAATCACAGAAGGATGTCAGAGCTGGGAGCCCTGTCGGTGGAAGAGAACTTCTGCATCTTCCACAAACAGTCGGTTACGCTGAGGCTAGACCAAGCCTTTATTCCAAAAGTTAACACACTCTTTCACAGATCTCAGGAGGTTGTTCTCCCTTCGTTCTGCCCAAAGCCTTAGACAAAGGAAAAGCTGTGGCACACCTTGGATGTCCGCCGCGCCTTAAAGATCTATTTGGCCAGAACACAGATCTTTCGCAAATCTACAGCGCTATTTGTCAATATTAGAGCTAGCGTAAAAGGGTCCAAGGCTTCAAAGACCTTAATTGCGAAATGGGTAAAGCAGGCAATAGTGGAAGCTTATAGGGCAAACGGGAAGGTTCCACCGCTGGGGATCTGGCCCCATTCTGTTCGAGGGGCAGCTACCTCGTTCGCTTTCAAGGCAAGGGTCTCGTACGAGGAAATATGCATGGCAGCGACTTGGGTTTCGCTCCACACCTTTGTGAGACATTACAAGATTAATACCCAGCAGTCGGCTGAAGCGGTGTTCGGTAGACGGGTGCTTCAGGCGGTGCTGGAGCCGGCAGAAGCTGGCTGTTCCCTCCCTTATATTTTTTTCAGGGGCTCAGGTATGTCCCTCTGGAGGGCTGTCTGCTGCAGGGGGAGAAAAGAGAATTGATCACCTACCTTGGTGAATTCTTTTCTTCTCCTGCTAAGCAAACAGTCCTCCAGTCCCACCCTAAAACAGCCAAAAGGAACTAGGAGGCACAGGGTGGTCCTAGGTTTCAGCCCGTCAGTTTGGCCTCTACAGTTTATTACAATGTTCAGTTTGGTTGGCCATTCCCTTGATGGCGAGCAGGGGTTCAGAGTCAGGTCTGGTGTCAGCTTAAAGGCAGCCGGTCCTCTGCTTGGGAACTCCTGGAGCTAGATGGGAGGGGCAGCCCTAGGGAGCATGTGCAGGAAAATCAGGGATCTTCTGCCTCCTGTCGGTTATGGGAGGAGCTATCCTCCCGAGGACTGTCTGCTTAGCAGGAGAAGAATATAATTCACCAAGGTAGGTGGCCAATTCTCTTTAATCATCCCTGCCCCCAACTCATACCAGGCCCATTGAAATTGTGCTAATTTTCAAAGTGGTCTTCAGGAAGGAAAACATTCCCCCTTGCAATATGCTATAACTTCAGTCTGCCTTACAATACCCTAGCCATATTCTAATCCTGGCTTCCCACTCTGTTTAGTCAGTGAACTCTACTACCTGCGTAACAGCACGAGCCGCTTTCACACCTTACTTTTTGTGCTAAATAGAGATTTCCACATAATTCAAGGAGGTCTGAATGCTCCCTTCCTCAACAATGATGGGGTCTAGGGAAATTAAAAATGCAGAAAGCAGGGTAGTGAAATCCTACCATTACAGTGATGGTAGTCACTGATCCGTCAGAAATATCCCTTTGTGAATGGCAATAAAAAGCATGTCTTAAATCTCCCACAAATCTTGCTCTGTGCAAGTGCAGGCAGTAGATCAACTTTTTGAATGGTCCTCCAGACGCCATTTTAGGCATAGATTCTCACCGGAAGTAGTGCTAAATAGGCGTCGGGAAACTCTTCACTCTCCAGACCTCGCTGATCGGTTTCCTTCTGTGTTTCAGTCACAGCGTGTGCAGGGTGCATGACCCAGGAAGTACAACGGGAAGGGACAATGGGATACGGGGCAGGGGGCAAATGCTCATTCTGAAAAAAACCTCATGAAGGTATGAATGCCCTTACGCAAAAAAAAACCCGTCGTAAGATTACTGGGAACATGAATGTTCCCTGATGCATCCTGTGACGTCATGCATAAATCTGTGACATTTGCAAATCCACAAGAATGGCACAGGTGTGAAAGCAGCCCAAGATACTGACATTGCGTGTTTTTACACATACCTTTCTCCTGCATGTTTGCTGCTGCAACCCCAACTTTCTGTGTCTAAATCACTCACCTAGATCTTAAACACCCAGTTCTTTGAACTTCCAGACAGTGGTTGTTTTTACACACAACTTAAAGCTCTGGTCTTTCAATCCTGTGGGTTTACAAGTCCACAAGTCAGCTCCGGGATGCATTCTTGACACACACACGCTGCCCTGAGGCAGCCTAAAGTAGTGGCGCTGGGGAGCTCGGTTATAGAGAAGAGGGGATGCCATGGAAACGATGTGACCATGGCTGCCAGGAGCAAAGCAGTTTACCAGGAGAACATTTGACACGCACAAGGTCTGGGAGACACTTGGATGTTACAGGATACAGATTTGTAAAACCACAGAGATCAAGGACTTCTTAAATCCAATATAATATCTGGAAGTTCAAAGAGCAGGGTGTTCAAGATCCAGGTGAGTGATAAAGACACACATAAATATTTGCAGCAGCAAATATGCAGGAGAAAGAAAGGTGTGTGTAAAAACACCCATTGTTTCTTGTAATTTAAAGGCTGATAGTCATGAACTTGCAAGGAGTTTTGTTTAATGATAAATTTTAGGAGCTGTGACCTTTAAGGTGAGAAGCTGGGTTGGAGCCCCATGATTACCAATCTTGGATAGTGCTAAGCTCCTACTTAGGTGAATTCAGTTGTGGGTGCTCAGCACTTCTCAGGATCTGGCCTGATATAAATACAGACAGGATCATTGCATGCCCTTGGCATAATCTTCTTTAATTTAAGATATTAATTTATAGTTTGTGACGAACAATGGAAAGCAGAGATCAACTCCCAAACATGGAATCTGAACACTATTCTTGGGAGGTCTCGCATGCCCTTGACAGATACCCAAGGAGTCTGTTCTTTTGTAGATAGGCAATCTTTGCCAACTTGACGTGCTGGTAGAGCAGAGGCAGGGATCTGCCAGACGGTTGACTAAGTCCAGACTGCAGATGGTTTTTTTTACCCCTTTCCAGTTCTAGAGAGAGAGCTGATCCAGTGAGAGCTGCAAGCCAGGGAAACTGAGTCATCAGGGGCAGATTGGCCATTGAACCCACCGGGACGATTCCCGGTGGGCCGGGCTGGGCTGAAGGGCCGGTCCCGCTGTCTTTTTAAAAAAAATTATTTTCTTTTTTAAAACAAATTGTTGGTCCCGACCCCTGCTGTCGGGCCGGGGGGCGGGGGGGAGGCCTCACCTGCCTCTCCCTCCTAGGAGCACCGGCGCAGCAGCTGCAGCAGCAGCAGCGGGGACACTCCATCGGGCTGGGAGATAAGGCTGTTTACAAACACAGCTCCTCCTCCCCTCTCCACGTGTTGATCAGAAGGTTGCTACCTTGTAAAGAAGGTTCTTCGAGATGGCTTCCAACATTCTCTCAACTCAACTGTGTTGTGCACGCTCACTGTAGGCCAATAATAGATCACGTGATGGTCTCGAGCTCCTCAAGGCAGGGGAGGACGGAGCCTCAGCCCTGGGGCAGCAGGTAGGGCCTGCTTGGGGGGGGTTGGTCTCTTTTGGGCTGGGGGG
>QEPC01009299.1:345926-379162 GCA_003113815.1 Sphenodon punctatus
TATCCTGTTTAAACTCCTGGTATTCATGTTCAAAACACTCCACGACCAAGCTCCCCCTTACCTCTCGGATCTAATCTCTCTACGCACACCTGCAAGTGCTCTCCGCTCTTCCTCTGTCCCCTCCCTCACTCTCCCTCGTTTCTCCTGCTCACCTAACCGCCTTCGACCCTTCTCACTCGCTGCCCCCCATGCCTGGAACTCCCTCCCTACCCACATCAGCCTTGCCCCCTCCCTCTGCTCCTTCAAATTCCTCCTCAAGACCCACTTTTTCCTCGCTGCCTTTCCCAATGCCTGCTAGTCGTTCCCATATACCTACTGTCTGCCCATCTGCAGTTATCGGAATTCAGTATCCTGGTCCTATTGCCTTCCCTTAGAGATTTGAAGATGATACCCGAATGGTCTCTCCTCTCTCATCTACTCCCAAGGGAACTCTCCTTTTCTTCCTCAGGAGAGAGTGGTTGAGATAGTATCCCCGCACCCAACAGAAGCCCCAAAAATGTAATGCCAAATGACTTTTCAGGTTAAAAATAAATCTCTATCAAACCTATACAAAAAGCTTCACTGTGCCCACTGCAGGATCCTCAGAAAGGCTGAATGTTTTTTATCCTCACCAGGATAAACTGTGTTATTAAAAGGGCAACTAGGGAGGAAAAATCAATAGGGGCACTGAAGCCTCATAATGAAACATAGCCTGAAGTGACCAATTAAACCCAGACTATGCATAGGGTTACAGAAGTCCAGATTTGAGGTTACTGATGTGTCACAGCTTCACAATGGGGCTCCATATCTACATTTTGTTAACTTCCCACACATAAAATGAGGGTGGATATGAGACTCGGGTGATCTGAAAATTGAATGCGTTTGTGCTGGGATTGTTGACAGAGCCTGACCTGATTCACTTTTTTACATCTGCCTTCCTGACTATAATTTCATTGTAACTCCATGTATTTGGTTTAACAAGACACCTGGGCATCGGAACAGTTGGGGCCATCTCTAGCATGAACAGGAAATGTCACCACTGGCACCAGAAATGCTCCTACCATTTTGTGGGAGAACAAATAGCTCCTCGTTGACTTGTATATTCATTCTTTTCTCATCGAGAGCTGCGTACTTTTCTTTAGCTGGCCCTTCAGCTGTCTTCAAGGTATAGTCCGTGTAGTTAACAATTTCTGGGGAAGTTGCTATTGGCTTTGGACCATAGATTTTGGGAAACTTCAGGATTGTCTTAGGCTGGACAGGTTCTGCCGTCTTCTTAACATTGAACTGAAATAAAGAGCCAATTTACAATATTTAGACAGTCAATGTTACTATCCCTTACAAGGAAGCATTTTTAAAACCATCAAGGCCTGACTAACAAAATGTAATGGATTCTGCTGGTCAAAGCCCATTGACCACAATTAACTTGTAGAACTCTTTCCCTTAGGATGTTGTGAAGGCCAGTAGTATACATGGCTTCAAAAATAATTAGATACATCTATGGAAGATAGGCCCATCACTGGCTATTAGCCAAGAATCTATAGTTCTGTGATTCCAAGATAGTTAGGGGATGCAGCCTCATTCTCGGTGTGTGTCTAAGTCTCTTCCTGCTGGAAGCTGGGATTGAAGCTCATAGAGTCATGGAGTCACAAGGCTGGAAGGTACCTCAAGGGTCATCAGTCCCCTGCACCACTGCAGGACCTGTCACACCCCAACCATTCGCACAGAGAAATCCCACCAATAGCTACAAGTAGAGACTGGGACCAACCAGACCACACTGATGCTTGAAATAAACTCTGTCTATGCCTTGCTCCTGTATACTTCCTCTGAAGCATATGACACTGGCCTCTGTCAGAGACAAGATACTGGTCCAGATGGACCATTGGTTTCACCTAGTATGGCAGTTTTTATGGCCAGTTTCTCTATTCAGCTCCCCCTCCGCAGTGCCGTAACAAAGATTGGGTGAGAGGGATGGCCACCCCAACACAAGCCTTATAGGACCTGGAGCAGCAGACTTGGGACTGTAATGGTGCAGATGGGGGCAGAGTTTCCCAGCTCTAGACCATTGGGCTGATCTACTGCCACGCTGGGCCATTAGGACAGCTGTACTCTTCCACACTATCAGCTTGGACCAGGTCCACTGCCATTGGCAAAGCAAAAATCCTTACCCCCTGATCCTGCCCCAGGTGGAAAAAATACACATTACAGTACTGCTCCTCAGACTGACCCATGAAAAATGGTTTGGAAAGGGATATTTCCTTTCCCCAATCCAAGTCCTACTTGCTAGGGCTGTACATGGGTGAAGTATTTGTATCTGTATTTATGGTTTTAGTATTTGCATTTGGTATGGGGGGACGGGTACTAGGTGGGGGTATTTCTTTGCTTTTGGGTTAAGTTTTTTTTCGGGTCTCATGTTATGGTTTTATGAGATTTTATAGTGTATTTTATAGGTTTTGTATTTTATACTTTTGTATTTGTATTAAATGTTGTACACCACCCTGAGCTGCCATTGGGCAGGAGGGGGTGGTATAAAAGTTGCGACATAAATAAATTAAATTAAATTTCTCCATTGTTGCCAATATGGAAAACGTAGTGAACACGGTTCTCTGTGTATGGGTTATTTTGGCACAGAAATTAAGTGAGGCTCTGCCAGTTTGGCAGGCCTATAAGGAAAGGAAAATGCAGTCAAGAATTGCTGTTAAGTCTCTACCAATTTTAAAAGGGAAGCACTGGTTTGGGGGAAGGTCGAGAATACAGCTAGCTTGGTGGGGAGGTTGTTAGCTTCGGGAGGGTGGAAAGGGGCATGGGTCTGGCTCAGAGGGATTGCTGGCTTGAAGAAGAGTGAGGCATGTGACTGGCTTGGGAGATGGGAGAATGGAACATGGGGCTACTTCAGGAATGGGTCATGGATCTGGCTTGGGGAGGGGGAATGAGGCATGGGGCTGGCTGGCTTGGGGAAGGGGAATGAGGCATGGTTCTTGCTTGTGGGGGGAGTTTCTAACTTGGGGGACTCAATGGGTGAAAACAGATATAATGCTAATTCCATTTTAACACCACTTTAACATTTCTTAAAATGTTTAGAAGGGGCTGGGCTGTATTGGTGCCCTATGCAGCCCTGCAACATGCATTAAAAATGTTAAAGCGGTGTTAGCATTGTCTGATTTCACCAAATCTTGAAGAAAGTGGGATCCCTACATGGGAATGGGGCTGGTTCGGGTGGATGGGGTCATTGGCTTGTAGAGGGGAGGTGTCAGGTCCCATAGGACTTGAACTTTGGTCCTTCAGCATGCCGATCCAGTCCTCAGCACCACAGCTGAGGCACCCCCAGCACCCGCTCCGCCAGGCTCTGGAACCCATCTCCTGTGGGCTAAGCAATACACCCCCTGCTCCTATTGGCTGACAAAGAATATTAAAGCGCACATCAGGCAGCAGCAGGTGTCTGAGCAACCAGAAGACTGCTGCTCCAGACCCACTCCTCTGTTTCTTGCCTAGACCACTGCATCCTGATTGACCTCCCAACTCTGACCTCGCTTTGGCCTTGGATTCCTGATCTGCTGACACCCGCACCTCACCCCCCAGCTCGATGATCATGCTGACCTCTGGGAACCTAACCACACTGGACTTAGATCACGCGCCTGGATTGCCCCTGACATTTATCGCACCCTTGGACTGACCTTCCTTGTTTCTGAACCCAGCCCAGCCCTTGACTATGACTCAGAAGAGGCCCCAGGCAGCATTCTTTAGTGGCCATCAGCACACCAAGCACCCCAGCCCTGAGTCAGGTCCCGACCAGAGGAATGAAACTGGCAAGAACTAACCATTTCTCCCTGGCTGGCCTCTGCTGGGTGGGGCCTGGCTGCAATTGGAGACTGCGGTTCCGAGACAGCAGCAGCCCCTACAGGTGGGGAGGTCTCACTCCAGGCTCACTAAGCAGGTGGCTAAGCTGAGAATCAGAGAGCAGAGCAGCCCAGCTGCAAGCTGGTTATGTGCTGCAGTTTTGGAGGTCCAGTTTGAGATCTCAGATATTACGATTTTCAGGAAATGTTACGTTAACTCAAAACTCAAATATACACACCTAGTATTCTTATTCCAAACATGAAACACCCAAAAGGTATTTTTTTTATTTTGTTTGAATGCACAGCCGTAATTATTTATTATTTTATTTATTTCGTTACATTTATATGCCACCCCTCCCCCCCCCCATGCCCACAGCATCTCGGGCCGGCTTCCAACACAATATAAAACAGTTTTAAAAAACAATTTTTAAACATAAAACAAATTTAAAAACACCCCCCACAAAAATTAACCCACCACCCCACCCTCCCCTCCGAAGGCCTGGCCAAACAGCCAAGTCTTACAAATAAGTCGAAAGGCCAAGAGGCCCGGGGCCAGGCGAGCCTCCTCTGGGAGGGTATTCCACAACAGCGGCCCAGCCACCGAGAACGCCCTCTCCATTGTGGCCCCCCATCTTACAGGAAGGCGCCCCCGGTGGACCAAAGGGATTGCTCTGAGGCACGGAGGGCGAGGCGGTCCCCGAGATATGAGGGGCCCAGACTGTGCAGGACTTTGTAAATCAATACTAACACCTTGAATCTGGCTCGGTACGCTATAGGCAGCCAGTGCAGAGCGCGGAGCACTGGTGTTATGTGCTCACGCCGTCCCGTCCCCGTCAGGAGACGGGCTGCCACATCCTGCACTAGCTGCAGCCTCCGAACCAGAAACAAGGGAAGTCCCACGTAAAGCATGTTGCAGTAGTCTAGCCTGGAGGGGATGAAGGCATGGACGAGAGTGGCCAGATCGGGCCCGGAGAGGTAAGGTCGAAGCCCCCGTACCAGATACAACTGGCAAAAGACGACTTTAGCCACCGCCTCCACCTGCCAATCCAGACGGAGGCCCGAATCCAAAACCACCCCCAGACTCCGAACCTGAAGAGCAACAGGCGGGCGAGCACCCCCATCAGGGGGGCCAGCACCTCCCCCACCCTTCCCACCACCATCACCTCCGTCTTATCAGGATTGAGCTTCAGTCTGCTCTGCCGCATCCAATTCGCCACGGCCTCCAAACATTGGGAGAGTAACGAGACAGCAGGACCGGGGTCAGTTGAAAACGAGAGGTACAGCTGAGTATCATCAGCATATTGGTGACATCGCACTCCGAACCCTCTCACGATCTCCCGCAGGGGCTGCATATACACATTGAACAACAGTGGAGACAGAATGGAACCCTGCGGAACACCACAGGTCAAGGCCCGGGGGCTAGATGTTTCAGCCCCCAGCACCACCCACTGGCTTCTACCCGAGAGGAATGAGCGGAACCATCCAAGGACAGTCCCGTCCAGACCCCCCAAGTCTCGCAGCCATCTCAACAGCAGCCCATGGTCCACAGTGTCAAAAGCGGCCGAGAGTTCTAGCAGGATCGAAAAGGTTGAACATCCTGCGTCCATCTCCCGGCGGAGATCATACACCAAGGCCACCAACGCCGTCTCAGTACCGTAGCCGGGGCAGAACCCAGATTGAAAAGGGTCAAGGAAACCGATGCTGTCCAAATGCGCCTGGAGCTGCAGTGCCACTGCCCGTTTAATAATCTTCCCTAAAAAGGGAATATTAGAGACAGGTCGGTAGCTGGCGAGTGCGTCCACATCCAAAGATGGCTTCTTCAGCAGGGGGCGCACCACAGCATCCTCGAGACTGGGTGACAACCTCCCCTGCTGAAGGTAATGCATCTATCCTGCCTCCTGCAGTAGTAATAAATTATTATTATTATTATTAATCATTTCTATAGTGATTTCAATGTTCAAAGTGCTCTAGAATTTTTATCTAGCTCACTATCACAACAACCCTGTGAGGTAGGTTGTTGCTACTCTGATTTTACAGATAAGGAACTACAGCTGGGAGAGAATGATTTGCCAAGGCCAAACAATGAGTTCATAGCTAAGATGGAATTTTTCTACTTTATTTCTGTGCCAGTCACTCCGGGGCTGTGAATATCCTGAATTTTACAATTCTACCCTTTTGTTGTATGTAAATACAAAGATCAAAATGGCTGTAGTTACAAACGCAAAGCATTTTAGCTCAGTGTATTCTAAGCAGTGTCATAACATTGGGCTGAAATGTGTGGGGGATGCTGGATCCCCGTTACTCTCAAAAGCCCCTCACCCATGACCTTGGAACTGTGGGGCAAGGAAGTTTGTGCGGGATGTATCCCCCACATCTCCCATTATAACTGCACCCATGAAAGTAGCATGAATGACTGGCCACTAGAAGCCTCCCTGTCGCAGCAAGTAAAACTAAGATAAGAGAAAGCCGAAGGAATTAGGTTGTATGCGTGACTCCTATGCTTCTGTGGGGAGAGATTCTTTGTGGGCAGCCTGCCTTTGGAGTACACAAGCAGGCAGAATGGTTTAGGTAGTATTCCTGTCTGTGCCGGTAACTCCTCCTCCTTGCAAATGCAGTATCCCGCTGCTCACAAGCTACAGCCTGCCAGCTGCTGTGACAGAGAGGCAGTCTTCCTGCAGCCTTGGTGTGTCTATTGTCAATGCTGGTAACTTTCACATTTCAGAAGGGTCTTTGTGCTGCCTTCCCACTTTGTGAACCCCTCACAGGTGCAGCTACTTACTAATCCAGGAAGGAGGAACCTCTGGCCCATGGGGAAAATTTGGCTATCTGTTTTTTATTTGACCTCTTTCCACTTCCTGCATCTGTCCCTACCTTCAAGCACTGAAAGAGGGAGCTCAGAGGAAGTCAGCAGAGATGAAGGCATGTGCCTAGACTTCCTCTTCCTTTCCCAACCTGAGCACATGCCTTAGGCACCCCCAAACTCAACTCCTCTCCAGCCCACAGAGTTTGTATTAACTTCCATAGTGGCCTTCGGGATGGAAAAGTGTCCCCAATCCTGTTCTAATTCTTTGAATTTAGGCCTGCTGCTTCCAGTCCTTCATTAATGTGTTCAGCTCAGCAAATGGTGAATCTTAGTTCAAAACACTGAGGGAAAATTCTTCTTTCTTCATCTAGAACTATCTTCCTAAACATTCTTGTCTCCATTTCTGAACATTCAGTTACATCCTCTCAACTAAGTATTCCCTATGGTTTGGCTTATCATAAACGGACTAAATTATGATATTCCATCTTCAACCTGAATACCCATAAGTGTCTTCCTCCCACCTAGGAATTTCACAATCAAATTGTTAGCTGTGGTGAATCTGTGTTGATTGAACAAGAGTTCAGCTGTGGCAGGAAGATGTGCTGAAAAATAACAGCAAGCAGCAAAGTTAAAATAATAGACCAGGTGTTGGCATAAAAGCCGTGGGAATTTTTTTTACCGGAGCTGTTGTTTCTTGATTCATGTTGTATGTGTTCCATAGACTTGGGAAAGTGACGTCGTCGATTTACCATGTGGTCTGATTTCGCATTCAGCATGCAATTCAGGTTCACAATATATCAAGAGCCATCGGTTGGTCCCCTGACACTGATGTGATAGTATTGGGGCTGCATTTTTTCCCAGCATTTCAGCAAACGGGCCTACTTCATTTTTTATTTTGAGCAGGATTGGGAAAATACCAATGCTATTTACCCCTTCATGAAATGCAGAACAAAATGGGAGATGGAGTGTGTCTTATCTTACCAGCTTTATATGCTCTTACCAGGTGCAACACGACTAACAAGAAAGCAGCTCTTAAGTTAGCCATTACATAGCCGATAAACTGCAGTTCCTCAACATCTAGGTGATGACAATGTCTCAGCACAACTGATGCAACAACTGGAGAGATTTGCAGTCAACCTTTTGAGTCCCACCAACAACTGCTCTACTTTAGATGAACTTCGGTACAAGTTATACCACCAACGTCTCAGTGCACAACTAAACCCAAGCTGTCTCCCACCAACATCCAATACTTTTCAGCAGCATTTCCTCAGAGCAAACCTGCAGGTTTGGATTTGGAAGAATACTCTCTTACCATCCCAACCACCTTATTCACCGGTCAATCATGGTTACCATCTGGATGAGGACCAACAACTGAGAGTCCCACTTACGACTGCTCATTCATGTCCACTTGACTTCTATAATGATTGCACATGAAAGAATTGTAAACTAAGGCCGTTTTTATATGAGCGCGTGGTGCGCTTGCGTGTCGTTGCCAAAATCCCACGAGATGGGATTAGACGAGACGCTGCTGCAAGTCACGTGCACGGGAGGGGGATACGCATTATTTTCCGGCTGCGATCTGATCACCTCGATCGCCGACCTGGTCAGATCGCGGCCGGAAAAGAATGCGCGTAACTCACGTCTCGTCTAATCCCGTCTCGCAGGATTTTGCGCATCTCGTCTAATCCCGTCTCGCAGGATTTTGGCAACGACGTGCGAGCGCACCGCACACTCGTCTAAAAATGGCCTTGTGTCAGTGTTTCAGAAATAACGTTAAATGCTGCTCATTTTGTGCCTGCTTAACTGAAGATTTTCATAATCCATTGTAATGTATATGAATTAGCAAAATTTGTGGTATTCATTGGTTCTCCGAAAGGAAATAATTTTTATTATGATCTTCAGTTTTAAACTTTGTCTGTAGTTATATGATTGCTAGGTATTTCACTTCTGTGCCATTCAAATACTCTCACAGGCCTCAGCTTTGTTCAAATTTTGTTTCAAGGCTCTATCGTCATTATTTCTCGAGATATTGGCTTCAGAAGTGGGGATGGGAACGTTTTTAGTCACCATTTTGAATTAGGGCAGCCATCTTGAAATCAGACCACATGGTAAATTGACGACATCACTATTCCAAGTTAATACATACAACATGAATCATTAAACAGCAGCTCCGGTAAAATTTGTCCCACAGCTTCTATGCCAGCCCCTGGACTATAATGTAATGCTTTAAAATGGAAAAATCAAATAATATTGCTTAGAGGATGACAAGAACAAGGAGAGTGAATTAGGGCAGATCTGCAGAATAATAATGCACTAAACTATAGGTGTTTTTTACAAATGAGACATTGCCCAACTTTTGCCCACATTATCCCCAGACTCACCTGCTCATCTACTTGGTGCTCATCATATGTTCACACTGGGACCACTCCACACATCGTCAAGCCAGGAAACGTGGAACACGCCATGTGGGCACACCTAGGTAAACCCAGGGCAACGAGACCAGGTCTCATTCGTTAGGTTCCCCCACAGCCCTGGGTCCACCAGCACCATAGAGGCACGGCTAGCACAACCCTTTTAGCTGATAGTTGTCCAGGAGAGGGGAGCACGGAAATCTCCAGAGGCTCTCAGGGGCGTGATCTGTGCTCCCCTGTCAGTTGAGAGGGGTGTGATAGCACTCGCTCCGATCAAGAAGCGGGTCATGGCCAGGGAAGACTTCTTTCCATGCCTGCTGCTCTCTGCTCTCCTTTCCTGGCGGGAAAGAAGGGGAGCAGGGATCAAAGCCAGCAGTGTGGTCAATTGGGGCACTGGATTGGCAGCACCATCCTCTGACTATTTAGCACTGGAATTAGCTCAGAACACTAACGTCAGTCCCATTCACTTCAATGGGGCTTACATTGCTGCTAGGTGCTAGCTCTGACACTAAACAGCCACAGGATCATGCCCTTTGAAAAGACAGCCAGAGGTTCTATTCTCTTCCACACGCCTGCTCTGTCATTTCACCTCTCTGTCTCCTTTTCCCCTCCCATGATCCATTATATTGGAAAGCCTTCAGGAAAGAGACTGTCTCTTATTATGGTTCTGATGATCCATGGGGCATAGCTATCATAGGGACAGGTGGGACATTTGTTCCAGGGCCCAAACTGGAGGGGGGGGGGGGCACAAATCCTGTCGTGTTGTGGCATGGCCAGGCAGAGACTGAGTGAAAGCAGAAGCACCTGCAGTGCACAGTGCACATGGGACCCACNGGGGGGGGGGGCACAAATCCTGTCCTGTTGCAGCACCGCCAGATGGAGACTGAGTGGAAAAGAAGCACTGGCAGGACACAGCATGTGTGGGACCCACCTGTGAGGGTAAGGCTCCTTTAAGAGAGGACTGGAGGAGCAACCAATGATATAGGGGAAGAAAGGGTGGAGCCAGAATGGAGTAGAAGGGCAGAGGGAAGAGCAGCCATGTTGAGAGCTTAAGGTTCATAGTAAGAGTTGCTGTAAAGCCACCATAATAAAGACGTTCTGATTAAACACGTCTGTGTCCAGACATCTGAGTAGAAGAGAACAACACATGGTACCAGGAGTGGGGTACAGATCAGCAAAGGATTGTGCAGCGTGAAAAAGTGTGTAAAAATAAAATAGCAGCATGGAACAGCTGAGGATCCCATGCATGCTAGACCTCTCCAATCATGCTGCAGACAACTGGAAAAGTGCAAACGGAGGGCCAAAGATGTTTTGTTTTGGCCACAAATGAACGGGGAAATTGAAGCACTTGTGCAAGGTTGTTCGGTGTGCCAGAAGTACAGGTCATGTCAGCCAAAACAACCTATGGTGGTGCTCAAAGAGCTGGTAACGGCTTGGACAAAAGTGGGAATAGATCTGTTTGAGTATGCCGGAAAACAGTACGTGATACTGGTGGACTATTTTTCTCACTATCCAGAGGTGGCCTTATTAAAAAGTACCACAACTTCTCAGGTCATTGACAAAATCAAGTCTATTTTTGCCAGGCATGGCCAGGGCCCCGAGGGAAATGTGAGTCTGCGATTCGCAGATTTCCTGAAGAATTCCCCTCCCCCCGCAGAATCTCCTGCCCTGCTTACCCCAGCGCAGAATTTATAGCCTGTGCTGGGGAGACACGGGGCAGGAGATTCCACAGGGGGAGGGGAATAAACAAACTCTCGGGGCTTCCCCTCCCCAGCTTCCAGGGCTTGCCTCCCCCATTTAGAAAACTAATTAACTTAGCCGACAGCAGCTGCTTCAGTGCGCTCATCCCCAGCTCATCCCCATCCAGCTCCTGGCCTCTTCCTGGCCCCTCCCAACAGGGCCTCCCAGAGCAGCGCAGCCAGATGACATCATCCAGCTGCATCGCCCTGAGAGGCCCCATTGGGAGGGACCAGGAAGAGGTCAGGAGCTGGATGGGGACAAGCGCACTGCCGCCGCCGCTCCTAAGTCACTGCCGCTGCCTGCTCCAGCCATAAGGTAAGGGGGGGGGGGTTCGGGGTTCCCGCTGTGCCCTCTGCATTGTTATGTGGGGGTGTTACCCGCTGTGCCCTCTGCCTTGTGTTGGGGGGGGGGGTTTACCGGCTGTGCCCTCTGCATTGCCATGTGTTGTGTTGCCTGCTGCGCCCTCTGCATTGCCATGTGTTGTGTTGGGGGGGTTACCTGCTGTGCCCTCTGCGTTGCCATGTGGGGTGGGGTTGCCTGCTGTGCCCTCTGCATTGCCATGTGTTTTAGGGGGGCACAGCATAAAGATGTCAGTACTGCAAATAAATAAAGAACTCATTTTTTAATTTTAGTAGTCTTGTTTTGTAACTTGATTGGATAGCCGAATTTCCAATTTTGGGTCGCAGAATTTCCAATTTTGGGTCGCAGAATTTTGAAAAAGTTTTTGCAGAAGAATTGGGGCCCTGGGCATGGCATACCAGAGGTGGTTAGGACAGATAATGGCCCTCAGTTTGCCTGTCAAGAATTTAAGAACTTTGCACAGGTCTGTCGGTTTTGCCATATCACATCCAGCCCAGTATACCCACAGTTGAATGGCCTTGCTGAAAATGGGGTGAAAATTATCAAGAAACTGTTAAAAAAGCACAGGAGACAGGCACTGACCCATATTTAGCCCTACTGAATTATAGGGCGGCACCATTGGAGCATGGAAAAGCTCCTACTTCTCTTCTCTTTGGAAGACGTATTCGAACAAGGTTGCCGTGTTTATTAGAGAGGGAGCGAGATGGACATTCTGAGGTACACTTAAAGAAAGAATGTATGAAGAGAAAGCAAAAGGCTTATTATGACAAGGGCTCCAGAGATTTGACACCACTGCAGCAAGATGACCAGGTGCTCATTTATGATGGCGCAGCATGGACACAAAAAGTTAAAGTCATCAAAGAACAAGCCCTATGGTCATATCTTGTAAAAACAGCTGATGGGAGAACATACAGAAGAAACAGACGGCATCTGCAACTCATTGAAAGACACTATGAGGAAGATACACCTGGGACAGAGAAATCTGCACAAATTACTGCAGGGCCACCGCAAAATGAACAAAGAGAGAGTGACCTGAAGCGAATGCCAGAAAGCCAGGCACAAAGTCAGTCACAGGATGAACAGATACTGCGTAGATCCACAAGAGTGCGCAAATGGCCTCTGCCTTCCCTTCCCCCATACGGGGGATGGTGGATGGCGGAAGGCACCTTGTTGCGCCGATTTGGAGGAGACGGGGCAATGCAAGGGAATTTTTCCCGCTTCCGGGCTCCCTCGGACCCCTGGAGAGGGAAAAAAGCATCAGCCGCGCCCAGTTCCATCCCCGGCTGGGGTTGCCACAGCAACCCTGGCGGTTCCAATTCGAGGAGCAGGATCACGTGGTGCATGCCCGATAGGCGTGTCCTAGATATAGCAAGGGAGATGGAGCTCCGGCCCCACTTGCGGCCCGAGCAACACAGGAAACGGCAGCTGGACAAGCTGCAGACTCAGAGCCATCCAATCAAGGTTAATCCAGAGCGATGGGACGGACCATAAAAAAAGGCGGCTGCGCCGGCGGCAAACAAGCACCGGCGGGCCGACGACCAGGTATCTCCCTGGATTCCAACTGCAGAGGCGGGGGAGCGGGAGCCACCGGAGGGTCCAGCAGGCGAGGGAACAGTACCCCCGCCTGCAGGGGTTGCAGGGAAGCACAGGAGGAGCGACCCCTAGGTGAGAGATTGGATGGGTGCGAGGCCCTGCTGAGGGAGCTCCTGCAGGGCCCTGCCCCATTCCCCAACCAGACCCTGGTGAACAACCCTGACCCCGCATGGGTGCCACGGGGTGACATGGGTGGGGTGGGGACTGGCCCTCAGCCACCGTCCTCATGGGCCTGAACACCAACTAGGCCGCAGGAGTCGGAGCATCCACCTGGGGGCTGCAAAGCACTTTGGGAGGGGTGGAGTGTCCCTTGTCCCCCCGGAGGCACCGCTTGGCCAGGTGCTGGGGATGGATGTCCCACCAACGAGTCCGGGAGCACAGGCTCCTCCTGGTGGGGTGGAGCCCGGGCCATCCATGCCCTCCCTCCACTTCATAGGGGGGGCATGTCAGCAAGACCCCAGCCCGATACCATGATCCCCAGGACGTTGAGGGGGTGCCACCCCCGCGCGAGATTAATCCTCCTGCGTCGAGCGGCCTCGCTGAAACCGCAGATCCCGCGGTCGGGAACCCCACCCCTCTCGTTTATCCAACGTTAGGGATGGGGGGGATGTCAGGGGAATTCAGCAGCCAGGTGCAGCTGCACTGCCAGGCGGGGATTGGTGAACCCCTTCCGTACCAGGGGGCCCCTTACCGGCTGACATGGGGGCGGGTCAGGCGGGCAGAACAGCCTCCAGGTGGGGAGCCTTTGCCCCCTTTTTCGTCCGCAGGGTTTGCGCCAGCAGCTGCTGTCCCACGAGAAGAAGACAACGATGACTTTCGCCAGCAAATGGCAAGAATCGAGAGCACCATACAGGCGCTGGTGCAGCAACGGGCTGGGCAACCGAGATCGCACTGAGGAGCGGCGATGCCATCCCGTCAGGCTACAGGTGAGAGTGGAAACCTCCCATGGGGGAGGGATGGTAGCATCGGGGGGGTTGCCCAGCCTCCGGTCGGAGCATTAGGAGAGGCAACTACGGGCGCCACCAGTGCAGGGATCTCCTCTCAGCAGCCGGGAGTGACTGCAATGAACCAGCTAGTTTGGTGGAATGGGACGTGGGTCGCCATGCCCGCACCCCCTTCCCCCATGCCCGCTGGGGGTAATGGAACAGGCCTAGTAGGGGTGGGCCCGGTCCCTGGGCAAAGCACACCTCTGTTAGACGCGTACCTCCTGCAGGTGTGCTCCCCTACAGGCCCAAATTCACTGACGCCGAGCGACGGGATGGCAAGGACACAATTGCCCATGGTGCGTTCGTGCCAGCCTCCCCCAATAGGTGGGGGATACTCGATGGTATCAGCCCCAATAGGCGATCATCTGCTCCCAGCGACCAGAGAAAGATCTGGAGAGGGGAGTATGTTGATATTTTCGCCCTGCTGTTTAGCGATCCCATCGTGGATCCAGCGGAGCAGGAAGGGAAGAAAGAGAAAGAGTGCTTCAAGCAGCCGAAAGCTGAAAGGAATTGGTCAAATTGGACTGCGGCCTTTTCCATTTATCAAGGGGTCATCATTCAGGCTTACCCAGGCCGGGCTGCTGATTTGCTAAAATACGCCGACATAGTGCAGCGGGCGTACGAGGCGGGCCCGGCCGGGGCATGGCTCCACTATGATGAAGCTTTTCGTCACCGAGCAGCTTTTACCCCGGGACTCAGGTGGGACCTGCATGCAAATGACCTGTGGCTCAACTGTATGAGCGGATCAGGAAGCGCCCCGAGGTCAGATAGTGGGCATCTCCTGGCAAAGGGTGGGGCTTCTTCAGCCTTAGAGTTCTTTCACAATGAAGGAAAGAGGGCAATTGGGTCTTCCCCGGGGCAGTGTTTCGAGTTTGGCTGCTCGGGAAAGTGTTCGTGGGCAGCATGTAGATTTTGCCACGCATGCTCCACCTGTGGGGGCCACCATGCGAACTCCGCTTGTCCACGTGGGCGGCCCGGCACAAAAGGTAAACAGTACCCCTCTAGCAAAATGAGTTTCGGGGCGGGCGGCACGGGTGCCGCTGGAAAAAGCCCCAACACCAGTTAAGGCAGCCCGGCTTGACTCCACCCTCCTGGACCACCCTGACAGGGAGGAGGTTGCATATGTGGTCACAGGTTTCCAGCAAGGGTTTAAAATACCAGCCCAGGAAGTGCAACAGCAAAGGGTGGCCCCAAACCTGAAATCGGTAGCCAGATTGGAACATGTGGTCCAGGCAAAAATTGATAAGGAGAAAGCGGAAGGTAGGGTGGCCGGCCCTCCCCCCCCCCTCCCCTTCAGCAACATGGTTATTTCCCCATTGGGTGTGGTTCCCAAGAAGGCCCCCGGAGAATTCAGGTTAATTCATCACTTGTCCTATCCCCGAGCTGGGTCGGTCAATGATGCTATACCCAAGGACCTCACCTCTGTCCAGTATGCTTCATTCGACTCCGTGGTATCCCTAGTTAGATCCTTCGGCCCTGGTGCGGTCTTGGGCAAATGCAACATTAAGTCTGCCTTTTGCCTGCTCCCGGTGAGTCAGGATAGTTTTCCTCTTCTCGGTTTCCATTTCGACGGAGAGTACTACTATGACAAGGCCATGCCAATGGGCTGCTCTATCTCATGTTCTGCTTTCGAGAGATTCAGTTCTTTGATTAAGTAGATAGTAGAGCAGCGAGCCACTGGGGGAGGGCTGACAAAATACTTGGACGACTTCTTCTTTATTGGGAGGGCCAGCACGGAGGAGTACACTGAGCTGATGAGAATTTTTCACGAGGTAGCCGATGAACTAGGCATCCCCCTTGCCCATGAAAAAACAGAGGGCCCCACAACTACACTGACTTACCTCGGGATTGAGCTGGACACGGTTATGGCCGTCTCCCACCTCCTGGAGGACAAGCTGACCTCGCTCCGGGTCAAAGTAGAGGAATGCTTGGGGGTGACAAAGGTGACAGTTCGCCACCTCCAATCAGTATTAGGTAGCCTGAATTTTGTGTGTCGCGTGGTAGCCCCAGGGCGTGCTTTCTTGTCCCGTCTGTACGCGAAACTGGCGGGTAACCCCACCCCCACCCCCATCACGTCAGGGTGACAAAAGAAATGAAGGAGGACTTACAAATTTGGGCAACCTTCCTGTCCTTTTTGGAGAGATCACTTGTTGCTCGAAGCGGAGCTGCAGGTCCACTCGGATGCTGCCAGGGGTGCGGGTTTTGGTGTAATATTTAGGGAGCGATGGACAGCTGCCCCATGGCCAAGGGAATGGATAGAGCAAGGAATCACCAGGAACCTCACCTTCCTGGAGCTCTTTCCCATTGTGGTAGCGGTCCACCCGTGGCCAAGCGAGCTGGAAAAATCGATCGGTGTTATTTTGGTGTAACAACCAAGCCGTGGTCCATATCATTAACACCCAGTCATCTCAATCACCGAGGGTGATGAAGCTCGTGAGGGCTCTCGTGCTCACTTGTCTGAAATTTAATATCCTTTTCCAAGCCAGGCATGTTCCAGGGCTAGACAATAGTGTTGCAGATGCCCTCTCTTGCTTCCAGATCGAGCATTTTTGCTTGCTCGCACCACAGGCCAGGCTGACCCCAGAACCGCTGCTGCCAGCAGTATGGAACCTTGGGTGGTAGAGCTGCGCACCTCCATCCTGGGATCACTGGTGCCACGCACAAGAGCGGCCTATGACAGAGCCTTCCGGGAATTTCAGCTGTACCGGTTGGCAGGGGGGTGGGCCCCGGGGTTCCCTATCCCAGAGGACGAAATGCTCCAGTTTGCTATGCATTTGCGGCACAGGGGGGCGGCCGGGGTACCATCGCAGGGAAGTTGGTGGCGTTGGGCTTTGTTAGCAATTTAATGGGACATTCCCCCCCTGATCGGGGCTTTTTTGCCAGACGCCTTATTGAAAGCTGGCACAGGGAACAGGTCAGGAGGCCAGACCAACGGGTCCCTATCTTTACTGTTGAACATGTGTGAAGTGCTGCCCCAGATTTGTTTCAATGGTTACAAAGTTTTACTGTTTAACTCATTGTTTAAATTAGCATTTTTTTGGAGCCTTTCGCGTGAGCAAATTAGTGTCTGAATCAGCAAGAGACACCTCAGGGAGGGCACTGCGTCTCAGTGACGTCCAAATTGGCCCAATGAGAATGGCCCTGCACATACGGCGCTCGAAAACCGACCAGAGGGGCAGAGGCCAGCTTGTAAGATTGAATAGGGCAGAAGTTGGCGAATTGTGCCCAGTCAGGGCCATTGAAGCGTTTATCACGGTGCATCAGTCCTCCCCGGGCCCCCTGTTTAGACATGCCAGCGGGCAACAATTGACTAGGTACCAATTCACAGCGGTGTTGCGTGCCGTTCTGTCCCGCCTTGGCCTGCCGTTAACTGCCTTCGGGACACATTCGTTCCGGATAGGGACAGCTACATTTGCGGCGGAGGCCGGCATGTCTGAGCAGGGGATATGGTCGGTGGGCCGCTGGAGGTCGGGGGCCTACCGTACGTATGTGTGGCCTGCCCCAACACATTACCAGCTCTGAAGTCTTTCTTGTCTTTAGGTGCACCACCCTAGGCTCGGAAGCATATCTGGATCGTTGGCCACAGCCTGGTGAGATGGGTCGGCAAGGCGGCCAGTCAGACCAACTGGGGATCACAGCTGGGTCTATCATCACAAGCTGAGATACAATGGATAGGCAGGGGTGGATGAGATGGTACCACCTCGTTTCCACCCTCCAGATTCCAAGACGGGGCCCCCTGCTGGACATCATTGTGATCCATCTTGGTGAGAATGACATCCCTCACCTGAAGGGCGTACAATTGATCAAAGACATAAAGAGGGACCTGTGGGAAGTTAAAAACCGATTCCCATCTGCCCTCATTATCTGGACCGATTTAGTTGAGCGGATGATGTGGGGACCAGGGGTGCACCCCAGAAAGATTGACAGGACCAGAAAGATGGTTAACAGGGACGTGGGAAGGTGGCTCACAGGTTTGGGTGGCGAGCACATCAACAGCCGGGCGGTGACGCATAAATCCTCTGCGCTTTTCAGGGAGGATGGTGTCCATCTGTCGCCCGAGGGCAACAAGCTGTACCTGGGAGCCTTGAGAAAGACCCTGGTTCAGGTACTAGAAAGGTTCTGTTATTAGGCAGGTTAGGTGGGGGGTCGGGCTCATCTGGGTAGTCCCAGCCCCTTTGTGGCAGGGGTCCAGTACTATAGGTTAGAATAGAATAGATAGGTCATATGTAAGAATCATCTCTTTAAGAGATGGGGAGGCCACTCGCCAGAATGCAGGGTATGGCAAGCGGCGGGGCAGCCTCCCTGGGAGGGGTGTCGAGTGAGGGCAGTAGGGACAAGTATGGTCCCCCGTCGGCAGGCGCCTTTATCCTTACTCATGTTGAGAGTTGTGGTCCCCCTCACCTGTGACCGGAGTCACTGAGAGGGGGAGACGTTATGGACAGTTGTGGGTGGTAATCGAGGGTACATCGGAACCACCCACGGGGTTTGTTGTTTGTGAATTTAAGATTCAAGTACTGGACCCATATCGCATTAGGCGATTACCCACAGCCTAATTACGATTATAATTGGTTGAATTAAAGAGTGCGGCCGTTCAAATCCCAGCCATGGTGTCTTGTCTTCTTTTAGTGTGCCGGCAAACACCATGAAGACTGACTGAAGACTGCTGAAATGATGCAGGACTAAACTGGGGAGGGTGAATATCCACATATTAATTTTGTTTGTCTTTTCGTTTCTTCTCCCTTGTTAAGGAGTGTTGTGTTTTCTGGTTGTGTTTGGTATGTTTGGGGGAGGGGAGATGTGAGGGTAAGGCTCCTTTCAGAGAGAACAGGAGGAGCAACCAATGATATAGAGGAAGAAAGGGTGGAGCCAGAACAGAGTAGAAGGGCAGAGGGAAGAGCAGCCATGTTGAGAGCTTAAGGCTCATAGTAAGAGTTGCTGTAAAGCCACCATAATAAAGACGTTCTGATTAAACACATCTGTGTCCAGACATCTGAGTAGAAGAGAACAACACACCACCCAGCAGGCAGCCCAGGATGGAGCATCCTTGGGAGCTAGCTGCTCGACGGTGTCCAAGTGGCTGCCTGCCAGCTGCTACACAGAGCCATTGCTGCACCTGAATGTGGGCCCTGTTTCCAAACTAAGGGCCTTCTGTTCCATGTATGCCACCTGCTGATTGGCTGCCTTACCGTACGGTACCACCTGTTGATTGGCTGTGGTAGTGCGAGGCACTGGTGGTGGCATGAGGCAGACCGCAGCCTCCAGGACTCAGGTGCAGCAAGCAGAGGAAGGGAGAAGTGCCACGGTGTCAGGAGTGTCTTTGGAGTCTTAGCATGTAAGCTGACAGTTTTCTGCAATAAGGACACTGGAAGGAGGCGGGATGGTGACAGGTAGGGGCCTAAGTCTATTTCTTGCACCTGGGCCCATTCCAACCTAGCTATGCCCCTGGATGATCCTCAAAGCACTACATCAGTACAAGCCCTGGTGGAATGAATGGAGCCTGTGCTGGTGCAGTGCTTTTTGGACTAGAGCTTGTGTGTGCGCGTGCAGTGTTTAGCTAATAGGGTCCTCACTCAGTCTGAGCCCCTGAGCACGCTTGTGTGAGAAATTGGGAAGGACAGTGGCCTTGAACTGGCTGCACAAGGGTGTCTAGGTGGCTGCCAGCTACACAGAGCCACTGCTGTGCTGCAGTTGATGTGGGCTCTCTGCACAGAAGCTAAGGGCTTCCTGGTATTAATTATTATGATTATTATAAGCTTTTATATAGCACCAGCGAGGTACCTGGTGCTTTACAGAGAATACGCTACCTGCTGATTGGCTGCCTTTACATATGCTACCACCTGCAAGTGACATGTGTGGAACAGAAGGACATTAAATGCTTGATCCTGTACAGGATCAAGTCAGGAACAGTAAAGAATGAGGTTATCCACTGCCTTTAAGTATATAGTTCCACCCAGCAGAAACAAGAAACTGAGTAGATAACATCATTCTGTATTGTTCCTGACTTGATCCAACCTGAGCCTCCACTTGATTCTATGCTTATTCCCACCTGCACCTGAGCTTGTACCAGTTCTTGTTCCCACCTGCATCTGAACCACTTTATGGGCCCAAGCTTCTTCCTGAATCCAAGCTTGTGCTTGTTCCTGTCTTGTTGTGTCTGCCTGTTTTTTCCCAGATCCAGTCGTTAAGGTCACCCAAATTCTGGACAACCCAACAAAGCTGTAACTCTACGGGAGACAGGTGGCATGGCTATACCATGGCCCACGCGCCTTGGAAGGCCTATGCTCCCTAGTGCAGCAGCTGCATGCCCTACCACTGGGTAGAAGATCCAGGGACCCCCCCTTGCAATCTAGTTGCCCCCCTCCAACCCAGCTCCTGACAAAAGCAAGAGTAATCCAAGTCTAAGGATCACCTAGCTTGAAAGAGGCTAAGTCACATTTCAGGTGTTTTCACATCCTGATTTTTTTTTGCTTTGGTTGCTTATGCAGAGAGGGAACGGATTGCAATCCATTACATTTCCCCCTCAAAGCATTGGCTCTTGCCAGAGTCAAGAAGATTGTTCTACTCAGCTTCTCATACTGTGCCCTGGTTATCTGACCACTTTGCAGTGGAAAAACAAGAAAATAAGATGATAGAACAGTCAACCAAGTAAAATTTCTTATCTTAGTTGGGCTAATATTTTATTTAGTTAGTTAAAAAAATGTCTACCCTGCCCCTCCTGCCACAGGCAGCTCGGCCCACCTTACGATCCATAAAAATCAACAAGTAATTAAAACAATACATAAAGGAGGGAAAACACCCACCCCAACCCATTCCCCCCACCCCATCAACCATCTCCCCCACCAAACAGCTGGCAGAACAGCCAGGTCTTAAAACTATCAATTTGGATCGGTTAAGTGATATGTTTATACTTATAAACATCATTGGCTGCTTCTCAACATTGGAACTGACACAGAGGCCGCTTTCAGACCTCTCCCCCCCCCTTTCCCCCAATATCACATATTCTGACTGTGGGAGGGAATGCGCAGCCAGAATATGCATGGATATTGGCCGGTCTGAAAGCCCCTCCCCCCACCAACCCGGCACGGCTTTGCTGGTAGACATGCAAGGGATGCAGAACTCGATTTCCTGCTCTGTATCCCTGCACGTGTCTGCCGGCAAAGCCGCGTGGGGGGCTTTCAGACCAGCTGATCCCTGCGCATATCCTGGCTGTGCATCCCGCCCTCCCCCCCGCCAGCCAGAATACACGTGGGGGGAGAAGGTCTGAAAGTGGCCAGAGTGCCAAAGGATGCAAAATCCATGTAGATTTCTGTGAGGCCAAGTCTATAGACCTGCCACCATTGCTCACCACCTCCAAAATTGTAGAGCCAGTGTAGCTTATTGGTTGTCTTGTTGGACTTAATCCTGTAAGACCAGAGTTCAAAGGCAGTCTTTGCCATGAACTTACCATGTGGCTTTGGGCAAGGCCTCTTATAACTTGGCCTTAGTTCCACATTGTAAAATTGAAATAATAATAACCTGCCCCTCAGTGTTGTTGTGAGGGTGAGCTAGATAAGGATTGTAAAGCACTATGAATACTGAAAGTGGCACAGAAATTAATAACATTTTTTTTTTTTAATGATCCCTTCATTGTGGAGGGAAAATTTGATCTCAGGGGAAATGAATAGCAGGTTTTTATTCACAGTTATTATTTCCATTTTCAGAATAAATATGAAAAATAAATAAATATCCACACCAAAACCAAAATTAGTCTATTTGCATCTTTGGATATTTTCATTTACTTCTGTCATTTCAGTAAGGATATTGGTGATTTGACCAAAATAACTGCGGGTGGGGGCGGGGGACAAACAATGAATACAGAATTCACCGTGGCTGTTCATTTCAGTGTGAGTAGGAGTGTTAAATTCTTCCCCTGGGCCTCAAAACAGAAATCCTGGTTATGAGAAGTTATCAGTTGTTCACCATACTCTTCTATTGAAACTTGCCCAAAGAACAGTTACAGTACAGGGGGCAGGAACAGCCCCTGTCACTCCAATCAACTTGCATTCATGTTTCTAAAGCACTTTGCTATCCTTGCATGCTGGAGAAGTGGAAACTGCTATTCGATTGAGATTGTGCTGTAGTGGGGGGATATTATCCCATTAACTTCCTGATAATTTTGTTTAAAGTTGAAACTAGAACAGCGAGAAGAGATTCTTAAGCATAATTCATGTTTTTTCATTAGTTACTTTCCTTCCTATTAATAATGCGTGCAGATGGTGCCCTACGGAGAGCGTTCGTTGCAGTTAGGTCATTCGGCTCCCAATTATATGTCTCCAGGGAATACTCTGTCCTGTCCCCCAAGGACCAGTACATCAGCAAGCAGACAGATCAATGTTGTACTTGGCTTTGAGCCACAAACGTGATGGGTACAGAACTGCAGCACCATAGACATTAACATTAGATGTTGGTGATGAACCATTAGGGCATTTACTCCATTTCCCTTAGAGGCCAGTGTAGCATTGTTCATTACAGCCTATTTCCTAGTCCCTTGTGCACTCTTGTTTTATGATCTTGGGTGGAAAAATCACCCTTGGGCAGTGCTTGCCTTATGTGGTGAACAAGTGTTGAGTAGCAAGTCTGAACAGCTAACCCTTATGAAACCACAGGCTCCAAATCCAACTGTGTCAGCTCAGCCTTCATCTGTGGAATAGGCAGAAGTCTTTAAATGAGTTCTTTAAAAAAAACCAACCAAAACAACAACAACCAGTGCCTTGTCCACTGCGTGTGGACATTAAATGATCTTATACTCCAAGGTTCTGGCCTTGTCTCAATGGCCAAAGAGGCCACTTTAGTAGTGCATTCTTCAATGGATGGCCAAATGGCTGCTGCTCTAGACATCCGAGCTGAACACATTTCAGTGATGTAGTCTTGTATGTTCCTACCATGTGAAGCACTTTAGGATCCTTAGGGATACATATCTCCATAGAAATGTGCTCTAACATGGTTACCTTTGCACCCCTTCATTGCTTAAAGCCAGCACACTCAGCTAGCAAATCCATCAACACACAACAGGTAGCACTTCTGCTGCATTGACAAATTACTTTAGTCTGTCTGCTTTGCAGAATTAGAGAGAAGAGACATATGCAAACAGAGTGGGAAACAACCCACCCCCTTCTGCAATTGCATCTGTCTGTGTTTACTGTGTGTACTGCAAGCCCCGTTGCTGGCAGCTAATGCTTTTAGCTAGCATGGCTTGTAGAGAGTCTCTTACGCAAACAGGAATACAGCATCCATATTTTAAATAAAGTGATTAGAAGGCATGCTCAGTCTGGTATAAAAAACCCATGGAATGTCAGAGATCCAACCTTAGCTATGAGGCTTATATTGACCATCCTTTGTTCTGCCTTGACATTTTTCAATAATAGTACCAGATTATCCCCTTGACCAAGTATATATCAGGTCCCCACAAAGATAAGATTGTGGCTATTATTGAGTCTCTTTCTCAGAGACTTTTCAAACTAAAAATAGGAAAGCCACATAGTTATACTTGCTTTATAGCTTTATCTTTAGAGTGACATTTATTTTAATGCCTTTCAGAACACTGGGGCATTTCCAGTGACACCAATCACTGTAAAAAGACGACAGCAGAACAATGGATAGAATATAGGCAAGCTTCCTCTCTGCCTGCTCTCTCCTTTCAGAACTCTCTGATATTGACAAGCTTCAGTAAATGCGTTCCAACACACTGCCGAGGACATGCAAGTCTAGTATAGTAATTTTCCATCAGTGGGGAAAAAAGGAGATAAAAACATTGATAAAAACAGAGACAGATGATATGCAGCACTTGACATATAATAAAACCAGCTTGAGAGTCAGAATTAGAATGAGTGGAGAGACTAATTATAAAATAGACATTTTAGAGGAGGGCATGTTCATGGCAGGGGAAGCTTTTTATTTTGGCAAGAAATAGCAAACATATGGAATATAAAAGCCAGCTAGCAGGTTTTCGGAGGGCATTTTGCACCTTCACTGATGAAAAGCACTGTTGATGATGCAGACAGAAACTATCCTGAATCCTTGGTATAAGCGCATTAGCTACTTCAGATACAGACAGCTTAAAAATAATAGCTAACTTACTACACACTGGAGGACTGGGGGGATGTTGGTGTCAAACCAAGACCAGTATGAATAATTTAACAAGGTATGAATCAAATAATATATTTCAAAATATTCCAAAAATTGCTGAATTATAAGAACATTCATTATGGTTCTGAGCACCCAGCCTGTATTCAATTTTACTTCCATGGGAACCAATGCTTAGCCAGTTGCAAGATTGCACCCTAAGAGAGAGGCTGTACAAATGGAATTTATACTTTCCACAAGCTTTTGATAAAGTCTTTCACCTGCCCCCCCCCCCCCAAAAGAAAAGAAAATGATGGTAAGTAAAGCTGGCTGCTGCAGAAGCTCCAGATAAAGTCATATCAAGGATTAAAAACTGACCCAAGCTAGAAAGCAAAAAAAGTAGCATTAGCAATCCTCTCTGTGTGGGGTGTGCTTAAATGCTGGATCAAGCTAGAGTGCTCAGCACTTTGCAGGATTTCGCTTTCTGAGCTCCCCACAATGAATCTCTCTCCAGAAGGAGAGTTTTAGCTAGATAGCACTACGTTTTGTTTTCTAGCACTTAGCCAGTTTCTTTTAGAATGGAAACAACATAGTAGGAATGAAAGGAGGCTTAGACATATGCAAAGGAAGTGTCTACAGCTAGGTGAATGAGACTAAAAATCACTACAACCATCAAGACTTATGATAGACACCTGTTAAAAACAGTTCCTCAATTACAGTCAATTAAGTCCACAATTACAGTGCTTTACAGGGGTGTTACACTTTCCTGTGACACATCGGACACTGGTCGCTGACAGACACAGAATAAATGAGCTATCAGTCTGTTCCATTTTGGCAGTTCCTATCTGGTAGTGATTGCATCCTTCCAGTAGTTTACAGCTCTGATCCTCAAAGTCCGGCACTGCCACAAGCCCCATTCACTTCACTGAGGCCTGCACTAGTGCAATACTTTGAGACTCAGAGAGTTTGTCTTCATGATGAATGGGACCTAACTAAGAAATTGACTATGGGTTGTAATTCACACCTTCAGCTAGTCTCATTTTAAGTATGTGTGGCTATACTTGTTTTGGAATAGGAGTGCTCTATTCTGATCTACCTTAAGCGGATTCCTTATAGACTCTAATCATGAAATGAGAGTTTCCCCACCCAGATTTAAACCAAAATAACCAAGGTCAATATAGCTACTTTGCTTCCCTTCACTGTGTAAGATAAAGAGGTCTGGCATTAGCTTCACTTCACAACCAAAGTTATAACAAGTGCTAAAAAAAAGAGGGGGGGGGGGGAGAGAGATCACCTTATGGTGAGACAGTAGATGCTCCACAATTAAGACTGTCAGTAGATTTCTATTGTAAGTCTCATTTTGACCCCATCTTAATTTTATCAGAACACAGTCAATTTGCAATGCAATGTTGTTCCATGCCAAGGGAGAGGTGGGTTCCCCCCCATGGTAAACTTGCTGTTTACATATAAGATTTTGCCTAATGCTGCAGAAGTCATATGTGTACATGCATGCAGACAGAGACAGAAAGCGATTATAAAAAATGCTGGCACTGTTGTGAATCTTATCTGCATACTACTATGTAACTAAAGCATCTTAGCAGAGCCCTGCATCCTGTTCTGGCCAGATGATTTCCCTAGTTGTCTGGTCTGACAACTCAAGTGGAATTTTAAGTCTTCTGTATTTTTGTCATCATCAGCTTTCTCCTTAGTACAACGACAGCTGGCTGTTGATTTGTGAATTTCAGAAGCCACCTGAGCCTCCCATGCCCCTTTTCCCTTCCCCAGCTGAAATCCTGTTACATCCAGAATCCTGCATGCATATGAGATGCCATAAACCACACAGCCTAGCACAGAACTTGCATTCCTGCCCTCTACACTTAAGGAACAGTGGCAGAGTAAATTAAAGAAGGTAGTTTACCTGCTGGACTGGCTGAAGCACACTGGGCTTTGCCTTTTCTGTGTCCACATCTTCCTTGTCTGAAAGTCCTTTCCCCGATCGCCTGCATTTGCAGAAACAAGTGATACCACAGAGGGCAAGGATGCTAGTGGCAGTCCCCAAGGTGGCACCCAGAGTGATAAATGGAGCAGATAAAACCATGGTCTCAAGACAGTAGTATGTAACTTTCCTTCTTCTCAAGCAATCCGAATCTCAGTCATACTCTCTCTGAGTTTAGCTTGGCTTGAGTCTCTTGAAGAATGAACAGAGTCCCTGTGGGTGGGGGGGGGGAAGTGTCTCTGAAAAGAACAATAAATCATTCCAGCTTTGCTAGGCTCTGAAGTGACCTCCCCATCCTGGTGATAATGGAGATTTAAATTTATGCTCCAAGGCGGGCAAGACAGAGTGGAGGAAGTAGTGGGTCTGGCCGGCGCCTGCAGCCCCTTTAAAGCGGCAAGCAGGCAGCTTTCATTGAAGTCCGTCCGTCGTTCTTCAGCTCCACTGGGGAAAGTCTGATGTGCGATAGAGGGAAGACGTCAGCAGAAGGGGAAGGGCCCTGCTGGCCAACTCACGGTAAGTGCATCCAGGCTTATGATCGGCTCGCTAAGAGGTTTGCTGGGGACTTGGTTTTTAACTCTCCAGGGCGTTTGTGTTATAACTTAAAGTGCATGTAGCAGCTGACGACAACTGCAGAGCTGACAGCCCTAGAGCCAGCTGTCTCCTGTTTAGCAATGGAGAAAGAACAATGCAGATAGCAGCAAGGAAAGCATCCCTTCACTTCCCTGGTCATCCTTTGCTCCTGCTGTGGAAGGATCAGATCTTGGGGTCAAAAGGCCATTCATTTCTCATGGCCCATTTCAGTCCTTGCCTGCTCCGCGGAGACTGACAGAAAAGGAACTAATTAGTGGGAAACTAAAGCCGGTTTCTGATCTGAGTGGACACCTTTCCCAGTAGGAACTGGGCCAAGATCCACAGAGGCATTTCACACAGAAGACTACCAATCAGCCAGCAGATGGTAATAGGTTTTGGTCGGTACATATCAGGCCATGAGACTAGTGAGCAAGAGGTGAAGGGTGCCGTATTCCATCCTCAATCCCCCGAGGCAGCTGGTTCCACCCTGTTGTCTCTGTTATTCCAGAAACACAGATGATTACAGAAGTGATGCTGGTGGGGAGGGGAAGCCAATACGGGGCCCTCCACGTGGAAGGGTTTTGGGTGGAGGAGGTAGTAAACTTGGGGATCATTTTTGACCACGCTCTTTCCATGACAACTCAGGTATCAGTCATAGTTCAGAGGTGCTCTTGCAGCTGCAAAATTTGTGTAAGTCTTGTCACAGTGACCTAGGCTTGATTTCTATAACTCCCTTTTCTGTGGCCGTTTTTACACAGGCAGCAGTGGGTGGGGGGATGGGTGTGCACCTGCGGTGGGTGTGCGCCGATGGGAATGCATATCCACCCACGGAGCCTTCTCCGGTGTGCCGGATGGCTCCGTGGGTGAGTAATAGGAGGAGGTTGGTGTTTCACCGGAGCACGCATGCACCACCACCCATGCTGTTTGCATGGACGGACACCCATCCCTCCACCCACCGCTGCGACAGTTACATGGACGGCCCCCGCACACCCAGCGATGTAAAAACGGCCTATGGGCTTCCAGTAGGGGCGGTTCGCTGGAGGAAATTGCGGCTCGGTTCCGTTTTCAGTTTGGATCCGGCAATTTCTGGATTTTAAATACAGATCTGTATTATGGATCCATCTTTAAATCAATTAAAACCTTAAATATAATTTTGAAAATATGAAAATAAAAAACCTGCCCATGCACAAATGGCCACCAGACCATTCTGCTCATGTGCACCCTTAGGGCAGCTTGTTTGCATAGGCTGAAAATGGCTGCTCCACATGCACAGAATGGTCTGATGGCCATTTGCGCATGCACAGTCATTTTTTAATTTTTCTATAGATTAGAATCAAACTGCAACAGGGTTAGCAGTTATGGTTCAAATCTGAATGCTCACCCCTAGTTTCTAGCAGTTCTTCTCTGTCACTTTATTATTTATTTATTTACATTTATATCCTGCCCTAACATTTATATCCCCGAAGGCTTAGGTTGGCTCGCCAAAAAAAAAAAAAACAGTATAAAAACATTTAAAATACAATCCCCCCACTTGCACTTGCAGCTTCTTCAGAATGCAGCAGTGCTGCTGCTTACCGGTTTGGGTAGGAGCAATCATATTATGCTTGCCCTGCATTGGCTGATTATCGTATTCACCACGAAATCATGATTCAAAATCGTTCATATTCACCATGACTTGGTGAACATGACTTGGCTATTTCAACTGCAGTGTCAGAGTTTGGGGTTGTGGAAGCTCAGCCTTGTCCTGTTTGTTTGGATCAGTTTCAGTTAGTATCTCTCACTGATGCAGGGCATGTGCTTCGGGCACTGCAGGCAACCAGTTGTGAATTAGATCCTTGCCCATCCTGACTGGTGAACGCCAGCTGGGAGACACTGGCTGGCTGGGGTTGTCAATGCATCCCCTTGGGAGGGTAGATTGTCCGACATCCTCAAAATTGCGGTTCTCTGGCCCCTGATCAAGAAACCGTATTTCGACATTGACACTCTGGCCAGCTACTGCCCTCCCTAACCTTTTAGGAAAGGTTATTGAATGGGTGGTTGCCCAGCAGCTTCAGGCTAACCTCAATGCTATTGAATTCCTGGACCCATTTCAGTTCGGCTTTCATCCGGGGTACAGCACAGAGACTGCACTTGTGGCCTTGATCGATGATCTGTGACTGGAGATCAACAAGAGGAATTGTTCCCTGTTGATCTTGTCAGATCTTTCAGTAGCCTTTGATATAGTTGATCTTGGAGTGTTGACTTAACTCCAGGACCTGGAAGGAGTGCCTGGGACTGCTCCGTTCTTCCTATTGGGGAAGTCCTAGCAGGTGGTGATGGGAGATTGCTCGTCATCCCTTTGGGACTGCCCCTGTGGTATCCTGCTGGGTTCCATCTTGTCTTCCCTCTTGACCAACGTGTATCTGAGGCCACTGGGTGAGATCATTCAGAGGTTTGGAGTGAGGTGCCATCAGGATGCTGATGACACCCAGCGCTACCTCGCTTTTAAAATTCGACCCATGTTCTTTAGTATCTGTGCTCACCCAATGCCTGGTTGCTGTTGGAGACTGGATGAGGGTGAGCCGTTTTAAACTGAATCTACACAAGACTGAAGTGATGGTGATAGGCCAGTTGTAAGACTTGAATGGGCTTGGGACCCCTGTTATTGAAGGAGTGTCACCCCCTCTGGCTACTCAGGCTCATGGCCTTGGAATACTTTGGGACCCTTTGCTGTGCCTGGAATACCAGGTTGTGGCAGCGCCGGCCAGGAGCGCTTTTCACCAACTCCATCTGGTGAGGAGGCTGCGTCCCTTACTTTCTGATTCTGATCTGGCTACCATCATTCTTGCTTTCATCACCTCAAGACTAGCTTACCGCAATGCACTCTACATGGGGCTGCTCTTGGTGATTGTTTAGAAGCTGCAGCGTGTGCAGAACGTGGCAGCGCAGCTCCTTTCAGGGGTGGATTGCTACGAGCACATTACACCTGTGCTTTATAGTCTGCACTGGCTTCCTGTAGCTTCTGGGCACAACTCAAGATACTGGATCTGACCTTTAAAGCCCTAAATGACCTGGGCTCCACATATCTGTGAGACCGCCTTTCCTTCCATGCTCCATTGCAACTCCTGTGGATGGCCGGGAGCGATCTCTTGCGGGTACCACCTGCTAATCTTTTTTGTACAACTAGGGCCTGCAGAAAGGCGTTCTTGGTTGTTGCCCTTGTGTTACGGAACTCCCTTCTCCCGGAGGCCCATCAGAGCCCGAGCCTGAGCATTTCCCGGAAGTCAGTGCAAAATCTTTCTTTTTGGCAAAGTATTTGGCAGGTGGGGATAGGGGTTGAGGTGGGAGGGTGCGTTTTTTTAATGAGGTTTTTAAATGGAGATTTATTGTATTTTTTTCTGATGTGTATTTTTATTATGTAAGCTGCCTCAAGTCTTAGGGGAAGGGTGGAGTAGAAATTTGAATAAATAAATAAAAATACATACCTTCCCCTTTTAAACTCTTTTAAAACAGATTTTACATGGATTTTAATTTGTTTTGTGGTGTTTGATTGTATTTCATCTCTCCATTGTCCTCTCAATTGCTTTTCCTGGGAGGCAACTAGGAAAGAAGTGCCAGAGACTTGAATACCAGTTTCTTTCTCCTGAAAGAGGGACTTTGACCCCCTGGAAGAAGGACTGTGGGGTTTAGCACCTAAAGAGGGACTGTCTCTCTTAAAGAGGGGCTTGAAAGTAAATATCTCTTTGCCTCTGAGTTCCATCCATCAGGTTAATGGGATAGATAGATAGATATTTTATTAAAACGTAGCCAAAGCCTTTGCTTAATAGACAAACATACACAAGACATACAAAACAGTGCCAGATCATTACTGAGTTACATCATTCTGAGTCAAACAGATAACACAGTTTCGACAGTCCATGGAGGGATCAATACCCAATAACATAGTAAAAAGACTTTTAAAAAAATGTTTTTTAGCAAAGCAAAATATCAAGCCCCAAGGGACTAAGACAAGTCCAACAATGGCTTGTATGCCAGGAAATTGGTCCTGTGACTAAGTGCCTGCAGGAGAAACAGGGCAACCCTTGGGTCCGAACTATTCAGGAATGCAGAAAGTAAGGCGAAGTCAGATCTACCTGGAAGTTTGGCCAAGGTGTCCCCCAAGTATTGCTGCCTCGGAAGATCGTATAACTGGCAGTAGAGGATGATGTGCCCCACGGTTTCGACGGCCTGATTGTCAAAAGGACAAATCCTATCGACAAAGGGGACACCTTGGCAACGCCCTTCCAAAACCTGAGAAGGAAAGCCGTTTAACCGTGCACAAAGGAGGAGCCATTTCCTAATGGGCCCAACCAAATGACATTACTCATCAGGTTTCAGTGGTTGAAGGTAGCCAGATGCCTAGCCAGGATGCTGGCAAGCCAGGAGAAAGATGCTTGCAAAAAGCTGTCTGGCAAGGCTTGGATTTGAACTCATGACTTCTAGGCTTGGGAAGGCGATGCCAGGGACCAGCTTGTTCTCTCTCTCCATATTTATGATGTAGTTTCTCTAAATTCAAGTCTAGTATAGTCTAAATTCAAGTCTAGTGTAGCTCCCGGTACACTCTGGCTCCCACGCATAAGAAGTTACCAACTTAACTTTTACACTGATGAAGAATATAACCCTTAGGAAAAAGAAATCTGCACTTCATTTTGTGCCTCAACTCCTTGCCCAGAAATGATTCCAACTGCACCAACACATACGGGGAATGCTTCCAAAGGAAGTTTTGTGAAGGGAGAGTGCTTGGGTCCACTGCAGATGGGCACTGCAACACGCATGTCTCTCTTTTACTTATTGCCTCAGTAGTGAAGCTCTCCTCTGGAATGGAAGGGAAAGGAGACTGAGCGGACCACCTTGCTCTCTGTCTGTGTATTTATGATGTAGTTTCTCTAAAGCAAGTTGGTGGAGGACTCTCTAACCTGTAGCCTTCATTTGGCAACTGGAGGGTTTATGGATATATCCGCTTTCCTTTTTTCTCCATCTCCTATCTTAAGGATTTACACTATTCCCTTGCGCGCACAAGCAGAACAGAGCTGCCCTTGCTCTAAGGCTGTCTAAGAACTGTTCACAAACCTAGCCAACCCAGACTGTTTGCTCTTCTCTTTTCACTTTCACACATGTTAAAGAATGTGTTAAGCTTCCTGGTGTTCCTAGGGATACTCCCTGGAGACAATCAGGGCAAAAAGGTTGGTGGAATTGTTCAAATGCTTTTATTTCCTTCTGTGGCCTCCAGGGTCCTTAAAAAAACAGAGGCCACTGTCTTTGGATAACAGATATTCAAATCCACAAGATGTAGAATGCTGTTAGAGACAGAACGGAATGATAAGGAGGTGCAAAGGTGAAGCAGTCCTGTCCAGTCACCTGCAGTTTTCTAGCACCTTTTATATAAGCACGCTCCCCACAAGAGCCTTAAAAATCCATTACAAAGGTGTGAGGACTTACCAGCTGCGGACATCCCTGCCGCTTCTCCTGCCTCCTCCGCCGGCCGTGACCGCCGCCTGGCAAACAGCATGGCGGCGAGCAAAACACCTCTGGCCACAGCCCAGCGACGTCATTGGACTTTGCCGCACTATCCCTTGGGTGAGGAGTCCCACAGGAAGCATAGGAGGAGCCAACAACCTGGCAGCTGTCAAAAGGGTGCAACGTCGACACAGCAGGGCCGACAGATAGACAGGACTGGGCCAAGTGGCGCGGCAGACTGCTCGGTGTTCCCCACTCTTGCCCAGCTGGTCCCAGAGGACTCCAGACCAGCTTTTGGAGGAAGGAGCCTCAGGGGGGCACAGGAACATCCTCCGCAGAGAGCTGAGGGTGACAAGCACGAAATGGGCTTGGAGCTCCCAACAGGAACCCAGCTCTAAGGTATTGTAACTGGGATGTATACTAAGGGGAGGGAACTGGGCTAAATGAGCGCAGGGCCTTGGGTATTAGTCCCTCATACCCTAAGCATTGGTCTTGATTGCCCTCCCAGAGTAAATTCCACCCAGGTAAACCAGACAGAGGTAGTGGGGCTACTTCCCCCTTTTGGAGCATCACAAAAGGTCAGTCTTAGAAGTTGTCACTATACATCTGCACTGGTTTCTGAAAGTTTACCTGGTGATAAATAGCCCTCTTGAAATAGCTTTTCTTGCTGCTTTCTGTCCATATTCTCTCTGTAGACATACTGTGAACAAGAAGATAAAGGTTTTAATTAAGATTGTTACAGGGGCGTAGCTAGGTTGGAATGGGCCCAGGGACAAGAAATGGACTGTGCCCCCCCCCCGGCCTAAAAATAGCAATCTATTCACAGACCCATGTCTTTGTGTTTGATCTGTTATCCACTGCGTCATGTATGTCTGAATTAAGACAGGATCACTTATCTAGGCATATTTTCTTCAGCAGGAACTTTGTCATAGCAAAGACTGCAGAATTGGGCCCTTAAGACTTATTCAGAAGATGGGCCATTAAATTCCATTAACTTCACCATTTATGAGTACAAGGGATGCTGGACTGAGATTTTGAGTTTGTAAAATACATTGCCAACGTTCTATATTAATGATAGCTAGAAGCTAAAATGATTCTAGGAGCCTAAAAATTAATAGCATAAAGTTCACACCAATTTCAGACCAACAGGTCATCCACTTGTAGGAAGACCCAGGCATCTATGTTCAGATCATATAAAAGTTCTTCTTCCCCCACCCCCACCTTCCCATCCCACTCCCACGGCACACTCACAGGCACACCAGACAGAGCCGCAGATAGAGCCTCAGACCCCGCCCCCCCCAGTCCCAGCTGCGCTCTCCCCCCAGTCCCAGACCCGGCTGCGCGTTCACCCCCTCCGGGCTCCCCTCCAGTTCCAGTCCCGACTGCACT
>QEPC01009299.1:381698-398474 GCA_003113815.1 Sphenodon punctatus
GAGAGGACAAAACAGAACCCTGCGGGACTCCACACAAGAGATCTTGGTACGATGAAAAATAATCCCCAAGTACCACTCGCTGAGTTCTTCCGGCCAGGAAGGAGCAGAACCATTCAAGAACCATACCTCCCACCCCTGCACAGTCCCACAGGCACGTCACCAACATCTTGTGGTCAACGGTATCAAATGCTGCTGACAGATCTAATAGAATCAGCAGAGCTGAGCGGCCCTGATCTAATTCTCAGCGAAGATAGTCAACCAACGCCACAAGCGCAGTCTCGGTGCCATAACCCGCGCAAAATGCTGACTGTGAGGGATCAAGAAAACCGACACAATCCAGATGCTCCTGCAACTGCTGGGCCACCACCTGCTCAATAACCTTCCCTAAAAAGGGAAGGTTAGAGACCAGCCAATAATTGGCAAGGGAGTCAACATCAAGCAGTGGTTTCTTGAGCAGGGGTCACACCACCGCCTCTTTAAGGCAGCTCGGCACCCTGCCCTCCCAAAGGGAGGCATTGACCACCCCCACCAGCAATGGCCCCAACGTCTCCCGGCAGGCCTTAACCAGCCAGGACAGGCAAGGGTCCAGTTCACAACAGGTGGCCCTGACAGCCCCCAGAACATCCTCCGCATCGGCAGGGGTCACCGACCGAAACTGATCCCACAAGGCAGGACCACTATAACCTCACTGCAGAAAATGCAGCGTCAAAACCATGGTGAATCCGAGCAATTTTTTCTGCAGAATAATCCACAAACAAGTCACAGCAGGCACTAGATGACTCCACTCCAAGGTGAAGAGCGGCTGGACTGACCAGCCCCTGCACCATCCGGAACAGCTCGGCTGGATGGGATTTAGCGGATGCTATGAGGGCAGCAAAGAACTCTTTCATGACAGGTAGCCATGGCAACCACTGACGCTGGGCTGGGATGGGGATGGGAACAGATCTTGCCACCTGGTTCCCCCCGCTCTGGCCCAGCTGGGTGGCTTCCGGGCCTGGACTGTGGGCCCGCTTCATTCTGAGCCCACATATCCAGTCTGGCCGCTACCCCATGTACTGGGCCCACATCTGGCGGGCCCAGAACAAACATACCGCTGTGATGCTGGCCCAGCTGGGCCGAAGCAGGCCCTACTGAGGCAGTGTCACATTTGTAAACAAACACCCAGAGGGAGAAAGCCTTTTCTCCATATTGCCCCCTTTCCTCTCCCATATCTCAGGTTTGGCCATGTGATACCAATTCCAGTCGCAGCCCACCGTCAGCCACACGGTCCTATCTCTCTTGAATAGCCCTTAGTGCCTTGGTTCATCCTTCAGGATGGATAGCACATGCCTGATACTACAATGTTCAGGGGCATAGTTAGGTTGGAATGGGCCTAGGGACAAGAAATGGATTCCCCTCCCTCCCCCCACTGAATACCTCCTCCCATTTTCAGGGAACAAGGGATATAAATAGCGTGTGCTATTACACTTAGGCAACTACTCCAGTTTAAACTGGTTTTGCTTATAGTACATGTTCTGCACAACCAGCATTTATGCCCAGATCAGGAGAGTGGGGTAGAGAAATTTTCCCATTAATGTTGATTATTCATTCTATCATGAAATTAGAAGAAAACAGCTCTCCCTTCTCTATGCAATTTAGAGCTGATTTCGGCTGCCATTTCACATGCGCAAAAGTGTGGCCCGTCGGAATTCTGACCAAAATAAATTTTTGGTCAGAATTCCAACCAAAATTTTGGTAAGCCATTCCAATTTCATGGACCTTTTCTGTGAAACCAGAATAGCTTTTCTGAACCAGCCCTAATGCAAATAAATGATGGTCTTATTTACCCTTTATCAGACTGCTGTTTTTACTGGGAAGCAAGCAACAGCAATTTCTGCAGCAGCTATGTTCTGCACAGCCAGTTTGGTCATACAGAGTAATTTTCACTGCACACACAGATTGTGCATGTGCTTCTACATTAGTTGTTTTGAGGGGGGAAATGGACTCATGGATTTATTTCCATCTCAATGTCCAAAAGAAGAACTATAGTGTTACTCTCAAGCACTGTGATTAGGATATTAAACCAGTGATAATACGATAATGACTTGTCTGTGGTCACAAGGTATTGGACATCCAGATTACTAGCATCCAAAATGATCATATTGCTGAAATTTTTGCCCCAGACCAAGTTAAATGTAAAATGTCTCATAAGAAGGTCTGCCCTGTGAGGTGAGACTTTCCTAGCAGCAGTCAACCCCAAAATACATTTTCTCTCTGCCTTTGCTACACTTCTTCCCCAGCCCATACCACATACATTTTTGCTTCTGCTGGCCCCTGCAGATTCATTAATGGATAACTGTTTGTGTAGTGAATAGACCTGCTGCCATTTTTGACTTTCAACAGGGCAGAAATCATCATAACCTTCAGGCTGATCCCGACTGGGGATTTGTATTGGTTTGCCTGAATGAGCAAAACACAGTTTTCTTTTAAAAGCCAGTTGACATTTTGCAAATCTCTGAGGGAAGAAATTCTACAAATGCTGTTCCGCAATAGAAACTTTACAGAATTCCAACTCTATAGGGCTGAAAACTAGTGAAGCTCCATCAAATCTCGCCCTGTGTTGTGTGGTTGTTGATAATCTAGTTGTTGTTTGTTATAACATTAACCAGTGACTGTTATGGCTCTGAAGCCCCAAATGAGAGGCCAATTGCCCATGAAATACAGAATTGAAATTCTAGTCAGGAGTATGTGCATAATGGGACGTTCATCTATAAGCCCGAGGATGTTCCTGCATTAAAAATAGGATTGGTAGATAATGAGATTGATTTTCTTTTGACAATGCTAAATCAAAAGAAACACCAAGGCTTCTAACATTAGCTGTCAGAATCAAAGTGAAGCCATCAGGACAGAGGCGCAGCGTAAAAGGAAAAAGGTGATTGAAAGGTCATAAAGAGACAAACCATCAGAAGTTCCATCTGCTCAGCTTTAATTCTCCGAAATTTCTCTGCCTCTCACTCTTGGAACATGAGGCAGGGAGTGAGAGGAGACACTACCAGAACAGAGAACAATCAGAACAATCCAAGTTTGATCAACAGGATAATCAAGCTTACGTTAATTCTACCAGAATGGAGCACTGTGAAGCTGGAAGGAATATAGCCATGAATAACATGCCAGAAACTTCACAATCGATAGTAGTTGAAGCTGAAGCTCTCTGTCGTGAATGGGCAAAGATGTGTGTATCTCAGATAAAGAGAGGCTTTGTTCTGATAACATTCACACTCCATTGCCGCTTTCTTCTGCCTCTTAGAAGTTCACGGACTGGAGTGTGGAGTGTTCTGCACATGTAACTGCAAGACAGCAAATATGTCTGGGGGATAGGGAATGGCTTCCATGCAAAGAAAGACTACAGAGATTAGAACACTTTCGTTTAGAGAGAAGATGACAGAGATGAGATATTATGATTTTATTTTAATCTTTTACCGTGCCCTTCCTGCCAAAGGCGGCTCAGGGTGGCTTACAATATTAAAAATACAAAGTATAAAACAAAATCAATAGAAACCTATGGTATAAGTACATGTGAAGCTGTTCTTTGCCCTTTCTTATAATAAAAGAATATATTCTATTTGCATCTGATCAAACTAACAGGGAGGAAGCACAGAACAAAAAGTCCCATTCCCACCAACACCACCACCCTACATGATCAATCTGTGGAACTCATTGCCATGAGGTATTGTAAAGGCCAATAGTATAACTAAAAATCATTTGAAAAATGCATGGATGATAGAACCATGAGAGCTACTAGCTGGGATGGTCAAGGGGATGTAACCACTGCTCAAGGATTTGAGCAGAGAGCTCAAAGAAGAGAAGAGAGCAAGTGGAATCACTCTCTCATTGCCATATGGCTTTGGGCTCACTTCCCCAGAAGCTTTAGGAGCATTAGGAGCTGTATTTTGCTGTCAGAAAGACAGGCTACCGAGTAGATGGACCATTGGTGTGACCCAGTATTACAAGTAAAAAGGGATGAGCAGGACAGAGGAGTCAAGGGAGCCATTCTTGTAAAAATGTTTTGAAGTTACTCAGTAAAAAACAGGTATGGAGGAGGGAAGTGTTTTCAGGTAACGAAGAGCTGCATGCATCTAATTAGAGTCAGGAATCAGGCCTTGAACCAGTTCTCCAAGATAGAGGCCGACTCCATAGCACCACCAACCTACCTTGCGTTTGGCCCAGCATCTGACCAGTAGGCCCCTGGTTTCAATCCCTTGCCAGACCCCAAGCACCTTGATTGACTGCCTAACCAGATCTAGGCCACCAGTAACCACAAGAAGCTGGCTGGATCAACATGCTCCTTCCTGTTCACCTGAAACTGACTGTTTGCATGGTACGATTCCTGACCAGGCTCAAATCCTGTTCCTGCCTCATTTCTGCCCTGAGCCTGGTCTATTCCTGTCCTGTTCCTAAGCCTTCCCAACCTGGTCTGATTCTGTATGCCTGGATCCTGATTCTGATTCCGTTCTCACCTGGACCCCGAAATCCACCCACATCCTTTACTGGGCAGGGCAGGGCACCCTTACAGGCTCTCACCAAAGCCCCTGTCTCCTCATGTGTGCCCACATTCATAGCAGTGCCAACAGAAGATTCAACATGATCCCTAGTCAACATTTAGCACTACAGAATTCCCCATTGGTGCCCTGAACTTTTCAAATGAAGTTTCGAGACATTCCAGCCATCAGGCAGACGCTGTTATTGTGGAATGAGCTGTATGTGGCTTAAAGCAATATCTGCTGTTTTGCTATCAGTTTAACAGAAACAGAAGGTTTGAGGGAGTTATATTATCTGTAAGAAACAGGATTGAACTGCTTGTTGCTGAAACCCTCAATAAAGGTGCCTATTTCAGTTGCCAGTGAACAGTGTAAGCAATGCAGGAACTTGTGAGCATCAGCGGAAGTACCTGATACTATGAAGTGGTAACACTTTTTTCACCACTACCCTAGCATCTACAAAGTCTTGTCCTGCAGAGCTGTTTCAGATGGTGAAGCTCAGCCTTGTCCTATTTTTTGGATCAGTTTAAATTAGTGTCACCCACTAATGCAGAGGCTGTGCTTGAAGTGATGCAGGCCACCAGTTGTGAATTTGATCCTTGCCGTTGCTGGCTAGAGTTGTTAATGTCTCCCTCTGGGAAGGTAGGTTGTTGGATACCCTTAAGACTGTGGTGGTCTGGCTCCTGCTCAAGAAACCATCTTTAGACACTTACTCCCTGACCAGCTATCTATCAATAACTTATGGAAGGTTATTGAACGGGTGGTTGTCCAGCAGCTTCAGGCTCATCTCAATACTATCAGATTCCTGGACCCATTTCAGTCAGGTTTTCGTCTGAGGTATAGCACACAGACTGCCCTTGTGGACTTGGTTGATGAACTACACCTGGAGATTGACAAAAGGAACTGTGCCTGTTGATCTTGTTAGATCTTTCAGCAGTCTTTGATACAAGTGATCATGAGGTGTTTAAGGGGTAAGTAAGTAAGTTTTATTTATTTGCATGACCACAGGTCATTGCAACAAAAATAGAACAAGGATGTTCAGAAAACCAATCAATCATAAGTGATAAAAAGTTGTACAGATAAACACAACGAACTTGGACAAACAAATCACAAAATGTTAAAACCGTATTTAAAATAATAAAATTACACAGGATATGTGGTGAAACACCAGTAGGGGGTGCTATACAGCTGAGCCACCCACCTCACTGTGTTTCTCCAAATCTCTGACTAGGGGTCCCCACAGCTGGCAAACCCCCCAAAACACTTGATATTCCTCTGCCACCACCCGAGTGTTTTCCAGCGGGCATTCACATCACTCAGGAAATGTGAACCCCCAAAAGGCATAGGACTTACAGCTTCCCCAAAGCACTCCCCTTTCCTGGCACTCTGTTCCTGGGATTTCCTCCTCTGCGTTGGAGGCAGATCCCCAGAGCTACCCACCGGAGGCTTCCCTTGGTTCCAAAGCTGTTGGCTTCTAGCCAAATAGGTAGATTTCCCCCCTCTTTAGTAGCTTGGCCTAGGGAGACATATAATGGCCAATAACACACACACACACACACACCCAGTAGGGTAAAAAGAAAACTTAGACTTCACTAGTACATATAAAAAGGAATAAAAGCAAAGTTTACACCAAGAACCAGGGGTGATAATCCTTGAGCAATGAGAGTCAGACCTGTGGACATAGAAGTTCGTTTGGAAAGCGTCTTCCTACAACTGTAGGTGAGGTAGCAAGCAAAGTACTCACACTGGTTCTGATCAGGTCTCCAAAGGTGATGTTTTTCCTATGTGATCCAAGTTCTTCTTCTGGCAAAGCCAGAGTTACTGTTAGGCCCTGCAGTCCATGCGTGCCTCCAGGCAGGGAGGTCACCAGCCTAGCAGCGTCTGCTAGAGATCTCAGTGAATGAGTCTAGAGAGAGAGAGCCAAAATGGAGAGGGTCTGAGGCTTTTAAAGTTCCCTTCCCCCACCCTGTGATTTGTCCAGGTAAGTCACCTGGCCCCAAGTACAAATTCCAGCTGGCCTGTCCAGGCCAATCAGATTCCTGTTTCCTGCTGGCTGTAGGAAATCCCAGAGGAATGACTGGAATGTGGGGTCCTGAACATGTGCTTATATAGAGGCCAAGTTAAAGGTTACAGCCTGCCTCGCAGTTTCAGGCGGGCGTCTGTGCCAGTGCTAGTGGCATTTTGACACAGGATATAATAAAGAGAGCTGATATGGTGGAAGACTACAATCAGATAATAAACATAACAGCTTCCAACAAATATCAAAAAATATAAAACAAGATACCTTAAACAGAATATCATGCGCAAACAAAAACAGCCCATATCCCTACAGATTTCAACCTTAATGACACATGAAGCCTGCCCAGATCAACAGACTTCAAATGATTAACTGCTCCCTTGCATACTGAGCTCATGAGGTTTTTGTTAACATGACTGTGGGGCTTGTTAGGGATGTGCGGGACTGCTCTTGAGTGGTTCCTCCTTCCTGTCGGGGAGGTCCCAGGGGGTGGTGATGGGGGACTGCTTGTTGTCCCCTCAGGACCTTCCTTGTGGTGTCCCTCAGGGTTCCATCTTGTCTTCCCCTCTTGTCCAGTGTGTATCTGTGACTGCTGGGCAAGATCATTCGGAGGTTTGGAATGAGGTGTCATCAATATACTGATAACACCCAGCCCTATCTCTCTTTTTCATCCAACCCAGATCCTGCAGTCTTGGTGCTCCAATGCCTGGCTGTTATTGGTGACTGGATGAGGGTGAGCCAACTGAAACTGAATCCAGACAAGGCTGAAGTGATGATTATTATTATTATTAAACATTTATAAAGCGCCAGTTGCAAAACCTGGCGCTGTACAGAACATACAATCAGACGCGGTCCCTGCCTGTGGCTTACAATCTAAAAGACAAGGAGGGGGAGACAAGGAGAGGGGACAGTGGGAGAGACATGGGAGAAGACAAACAAACATTCAGGCGGATGCGAAGTCTCAGGTGCGTGTACTTGGCTTGGTTACAAGGTGGTCGGTAGCAGCAGTCAGCAGAGGAGGGCTGACAGTAAGAGCAAGGGGAAAGACTAGAGGGCATTGGGAAAGGCAGCATGGAAAAGGTGGGTCTTGAGGAGGGATTTGAAGGAGCGGAGGGAGGAGGCAAGGCGGATGTCGGCAGGGAGGGAGTTCCAGGCATGCGGGGCAGCGAGGGAGAAGGGACGAAGGCGGTTGGGCGAGCAGGAGAAACGAGGGAGAGCGAGGGAGGGGACAGAGGAAGAGCGGAGAGCGCGCGCAGGAGTGCGTAGGGCGATTAGGTCCGAGAGGTAAGGGGGAGCTTGGTCATGGAGCGATTTGAACGTGAAAACCAGGAGTTTGAACAGGATACGTTCAGGAAGGGGGAGCCAGTGAAGGGAGAGGAGGAGAGGCGTTACATGGTCGAAGCGACGGGCAGAGTGAATGATCTTGGCGGCAGAGTTTTGGATCGCAACAAGGGGGGACAGGTGGGAGCGAGGGAGGCCAGCAAGGAGGAGGTTGCAGTAGTCGAGGCGAGAGATAACCATGGCATGAACAAGGATTTTGGCCGAGGAGACAGATAGAAAGGGGCGTATGCGGGCAATGTTGAGGAGAGCGAATCGGCAGGATTTGGCCACAGAGTCAATGTAAGGTTTAAAGGAGAGGTGCGTGTCAAAAATGAAGCCCAAGCTGCGGGCACGGAGAACAGGACGGATGGTGACCCCATCAATGCAGACGGTCAGGTCAGAGGGAGAGGAGGGGGATGGAGGAAAAATGAGGAGTTCAGTCTTGGCCATGTTCAGTTTGAGTTGGCGTCGGGACATCCAGGTGGTAGGTCAACCCTGTGACTTGAGGAGATTAGTACACCTGTCATTAAGGGGGGGGGGATCTGGCCCCCTCTGGTTACTCAGGTTCATGGTCTTGGAGTGCTTTGGACCCTTAGCTGCGCCTGGATTGTCAGGTTGCAGCAGTGGCCAGGAGCACTTTCCACCAACTCCATCTGGTGAGGAGGCCGCGTCCCTTTCTTTCTGATTTGGCCATCGTCATCTATGCTTTCATCACCTCAAGGCTAGATTACTACAGTGCGCTCTACGTGGAGCTGCCCTTGATGGCTGTTCAGAAGCTACAGCTGGTGTAGGAACAGGGGCCTGAAAGAAAGAGTGACTTGGCTCCTTTCAGGGGTGGGTTGCCACGAGCACATTACACCTTTTGCTTTACAGTCTGCACTAGCTTCCTGTAGCTTCTGAGCACATCTCAAGATGCTGGTTCTCACCTTTAAAGCCTTAAACAACCTGGTCCCTATATATCTGAAAGATCACCTTTCTTTCAATGCTCCATTGCAACCCTTGTGGTTGGTCAGGAGCACTCTCTTGCAGATACCACCTGCCAATCCATATGACAAGGGCTCGCAGAGAGGCATTCTTGATTGCTGCCCCAGTATTATGGGACTCCCTTCCCCTGGAGGTCTGTCAGAGCCCAAGCCTGAGCGTATTCTGGAGGTAATTCTTTTTGGCAAACCATTTGGCAGGTGAGGATAAGGGGTCAGTGGGTCTAGGGGTGAGAGTGGGGTTTATTTAGGGGGTTTATGATGTTTTATTGTATTTTTATTGCATTTTGTGTTTTTATTATGTAAGCTGCCCTGAGCCTTTGCGGAAGGGTGGGGTAGAAATTTGAATGAATAAATAAGTAAAATAAATAATATGATAATTGTCATAAGTATGAGGAGCATTACATTCTGAGCAGATGTATAGTAAGGAGGCAGGGGTTTTCTGTCAACACCCTCTCTTGGCAGTCGTTGGAATCCAGCAGGAAAATGGCAGAGTGGAGATGGGAATGATTTGGAACAGACAGAATGATGTTGTCAAGAGCCATGGGGCTGAAGCATAGAGAGTAGGCACAGGATCAGGTCCAGGGTCTCGGTTCCAGATAAGTCTGTGCAGGGATAGGGTCCAGGTGAATCAGGATCAGGTCCAAGTGGATCCAGGAACACACACATGGGCCAGGGGGATGGGTGGACACAGATCAGTCCATCAGGAGGGATGAACTGGACGGACAGACGTAGATCAGGACAAACTGGGCAAATGCAGATTGGGACAGACAGATGCAGACTCAGGTCAGGGATGATCCACCCAGCTTCCTGTGACTACTGACTGGCCGTATATATAGGCCAGAAGCCAACCAGGAAGCAGGGGGTTTGGAGCGAAGCTGGGGAGCGGTGTGGGTTGACCAGCTTGGGGGAAGAACATCACAGTAGCCCTGGGCCGAGTCCTAGCTAGAATGTCTCAGTGGTGTGGAAATGCCAGCCACTGTGCTCAGAGCTCCAAGGGTGCTGGTTCAAGCCTGTGCCCTTACAGATGTCTGAACAAGAGCTATACCTGCAGGGGCTATCAGAGCCAGTGTGGTGTAGTGGATAAGGTGTTGGACTTGGTCCTGGGAAGCCAAGGTTCAAATCTCATCCTAGCCATGAACTCACTGGGTGGCTCACCATGTCTCAGTTCCCCATCTGTAAAATGGGAATGCATGTGTGTCTGACTGTTTTTCCACGGATGCCACCCCCAGGGTGGATGTCCATGCAAACAGCATGGGCAGTGAGTGGGTGTGTGTGTGCACTTCTGCTCAACACCCATCTCCACCCATCATCCACCCATGGAGCCATCTGGCAAACCAGAGGAGGCTCCGTGGGTGGAGGTGGGGGTGTGTCCATGGAAAAGGCTGCACAAAACCACCTCCACCCACTGCTGGTGCATGCACACCCATCCCCCACCCACCCACCATGTCCATGCAAAAGACTCTCCCTGTCTCACCCGTGTCCATCTTAGATTGTGAGCCCACTGGGTAGGGACCTGCTTCTAAAATCTGTGACTGAAAAGTGCTGTGTACACCTAGTAGTGGTATAGAAATTAGTAGTAGGGTATTAAGTCATAGGGAGAAAGCTGAAGTAAATACCTACATTTTGCCATTTTAGTCTCTAATGAGACTAAAGTGGACCCAGGCAAGGCTGGAAGCAGGCCGATACGGGGGATGCACCCCCAGAGCAGTTCTGGAGGCAGGCTGCCTCCGTGTCCATCCAAAGACACCCAGTGCAGCATCATTAAGAGTAAGCCTCTTGACCTTCTCACTGCCTGGCTGCTAGATTTTCAGGTTGGATTATCATCAATCATTATTGTTAGCCCTCAGTTAAAGAACAGAAACTGTGGTTTTCAGTTTAGTGCCAGCAGGAACACATCCAAAGATTGTTTCTATTGATAGTCTAGCGGGTAAATGAATACTTGTGTGGAATTTTTTTGACTCCACTTATGGTCTTAGTTCTTCCATGAAGTCTACCTGGCATTCTCCAACTGACAACAGAGAGGTGAGGGATAATCAAGTAGAGATGTACACTTAAGTAGAACTTTATTATGCTTGCTTAGCATTCCTGGCAGATGTCAGTCCATTCTTAAATCCTCCCGAGATTCAACAGCCTCCATAGGCAGTTTGGTCCACTGCTGAACTGTTCTAACAGTTAAGAGGTTTTACTTAATGTTTAACGTCAATCTAACGTCCTATGTGCTATGGAAACAGCTACGTCTCTGTATGAGCTGGGGAGCAATTCCAGGCTGCAGAGAATAATCATCCAAGGAAATATTTTGTGTAGCAATATTGAGACACACCCGCCCACGTCTTTGCATAACCAAACCAAGAAATGCACAAATATGTACGTTGGGTAAAATGAAAAGATTTAAAAGGAGTGTGCAAGAGATCAGCAGGGGCTGAACATAAAAGATCTTTAGATGAATAAAGAATGCCATCTAGAGACTTTGGGACCGTTTATTATCTGATGTAAAAGTGCACATAGCTCCATTGACTTAATGGTGCTTTACTCCAGCTGAGGTTCTGGCCTTTGTCTTTCTTGTATACTTTGAGTGTGGGAAAAAGATTTAGGGTGCAATCCAACACCCCATATTAAACTGCGCCTAAGCCGGGCACAGTTAACTTACGTCAGCGCACATTTGTGCATGCATGCCCTTCACGCAGCAAGCTGCTCAGCGCAATGGGGCGCCACTGCTGATATGACACACACACACACCGAGCCCACACACCCTGCAACCCGGGGGATAGAGCAGGAGTCTGCGGGGTGCGGGGTGTGTGTGTGCGCTCAGGGGTGTCGTATCGGCAGGGACGCCCCGTTGCACCAAGCAGCTTGCTGCATGGGGGGGGGGCGCATGTGCAAATGTGCATCCACCACCTGGCTGGGCATTGCGCAGGCCACATATGCAGCCTGTTGGATTGCACCCTTAGTGTGTGGCTGAGAAAAAGTTAAACATCCAAGTAGCAAAAGCTCTTTTAAAATGATTTAAATTAGCCTGTCATCAGACCAGCAGAGCTGGCTTAACCATAGACTGAAACTGTAGTGAGGGGCTGACAGCCTCTAGGGACGCTATGCTGCAACATATCAACCATGCCTTGGCCAGACCTATTTGCAGGACCGCCTCACCCCCCGGGTCCTGGATCGGCCCCTGTGGTCATCGGGGGGGTGTGTGTGCTCTCCTTGAGGTCCCCCGAGTCTGCCAGGGGGCCGCGATGGGGAGGGCCTTCTCAGTGGCTGCTCCACGGCTGTGGAACTCCCTGCTGGTGGAGGCCCGTTTGGCCCCAGATCTCCCCTCATTTCAACACTGTTGTAAGACGTTACTGTTCCGCCTGGCCTTTTGATGGGGAGGGTGGGGGGAATGGGTTGGGGTAGGGGGTGGTGGTTTGGGATATTTTAATTCCTCCTTGTTTTTAAGTGTTTGAAGTGTTTTTATTGATGAATTGTGAGCCGCCCAGAGCTGCCTGTGGCAGACTGGGTGGAGTAAGAAATTTTTAAAATAAATTAAATAAATGTCTTCGTTCAATCACCACTGCTGCTGAAGCCTTGACTGGAGCCCCCAACATCCAGGTGCTGGTCAGGCAGGGGAGGAGTGGTGACTGATGAATGAATGGAGCAATTTAGTGGGGGCTTGCAGAGCAGGCAGGAGAGAAGCAAAAAGTGGGTCCATCAGGATGGGTTGGAAATTGGAGAATGACCAGGGACTCTGGTGGATGGCCTAGCTGGCGGAGGGCAATGTATGCCATAACATGTGGGCCCCATATCCATCTTTTAACCTGTCTCTGCAGACCAGGGTACTACTACTGCTACTACTAATCATTTCTATAGCTCTACTAGGTGCACACGGCACTTTACAGTCACAGATTTTCAGAGACAGGTCCCTGCCCAATGGGCTTACAATCTAAGATGGACAAGGGTGGGGGGAACACAGACACACACATATTCCCATTTTACAGATGGGGAACTGAGGCTCAGAGGTTGTGAGTTCCTCTCAGCCTCAGTTCCTCTCAGCCTCAGTTCATTGGCTACCGTCATTGGCTACCATGGCCACCCATTATGGAGAGGAGGCGGGCCGCTGGGCACAGAGTGGGGGTGGGGCTGTCCAGCTAACACCTTTCCCCCTGGGCCCGGCCATGTGAACGTTTGTTCCATGGCCAGAACCGATCCTAACCCAATCCTAACCTTAGATCGTTGCTACTGATGCCATCTCCTGGGGTTGCACGCTTCATCCATCTATAATGTATGCAGGTACCTGCCACCATGGCATGTTTCCACCATATACTCTTAACATGGAAAAAAGGGGGGTTCAGAGTAATTCTGGTGGCCTGCTCTTCCAGGGGTGTACCTAGGTTGGAACGGGCCCTGTTGCAGAAGGAGGAATGGGCCCCTGCCCCTGGGGAGAGGGAAGTGGGGAGGCAGGGGGATCACTGGGGTAGGGCAGTGGAAGACCAGGATGGGGGGGCATGGCTAACCTGGGAAAATTGGGGCTGCACAGGCACTTATGTAAGAAAGGGAGTGAGTCATAGGGACTTTCCTGACTCCTTTCCAGCATGGCCCTGCTCCCCTGTGGAGCATCATGATGGGCACTTTCACACAACCCCCTTAACAACCATTTACCACCCATTCACCACCCATTCTGCATGGGTAATTTTAGACGTGCCGCGGCAGCTTGCTGCCACGGCATGGAATCGTGAAATCACCCCCCTCTAGAATCGCGCCGGCCGGTCAACAGACGTGCCGGCGGATTCCGGAGGGGAATCGGGGGAGGGGATGGGGCTGCGCGGCGCAATGTACGGCTGCACAACCCCGCCCCCCCCTCACTCCTCAGCCCACCTGCCTCCTGGGGTCTGGACCATGGCCCAGAATCGGCGGTGGTAACGTCCGCCGATTCCGGGTCATGGGGCATTAACATACGCGACATTACCATGATCAATCACAGTGAATCCCCCAGTGATTGACCATGGTAACGTAACATCTGTTGGGCCAAAAAGAGATCCCCGCTGGGTGTTCACCCCCGGCGGGAATCTCTTTGACCACGCTTCTGGAGCTCCAGGCGGCCGGAGGGCTGGAAGCATGGTCAAAGAGATTCCCGCCGGGGGTAAACATCTGGCGGGAATCTCTTTTCGGCCCAACAGACATCACGTCACCACAATCACCACAGGGGGATTCACCGTGATTGACCATGGTGAAATTACACCATGTTGCAGGGCTGCATATGGTGCCAGTGCAGCCCTGCAACATGCATATTGAGTGGTGAATGGGTGGTACACGGGGGTTTAGGGGGTTGTCTGAAAGTACCCGATGTCACAATACACCATAAGAGGCAAAGTTACGTCAGAATCGAGCTCCTTTGCCCTGCCCCATTTGACACTGACCTGTTTCTTCTGCATTTGCTCCAGGGGGTGGGCAATAGTTGGTATGCCTAAGCACAACCCTGCAGCCATTTAGCACCTCTATGAATCCCATCCACTTCAATGAGACTGGCATTGATGCTAAAGTCTAGCTCCAAATGGTTGCAGGACTGTATCCCAAATGCAGACATCCAAGCCACAAACAAAGGCTGTGGGCCACTCAGCTATATTTCCAAAGGATTCCTTTGGGATGTTATAAAAGCATTAATTAGTAAGGCAGGTTTTTAAAAATAAAACCAGAGTTCCCCTGAGGGAAATAATAGAGGCAACTGTGTTTGAGAAGGAGACGAGGCCAGCCTTGCTTTAGAAAGTTGTTTCATGGCATTAGACTCCCATTTTCAAAGCATCCTGATACAAAACCCATTCTCTTCAATGGGGCTTGCACTAGTTGTGCAACGCTCTGAGAATCAGAACCTAACATTGCAGCAGGAAGAACACTTCCATGCTGCACTGAACAGAAGCAGGTATTTCTCAAATACCGGCCTTGTGTAATATGTGCACTTCAGAGAGCGAGGCCTATAGGCTAAGAAACGTCACCCAGAAAAGTCTCATGACTGAGCTGTGAGAAAGCAAGGAATGCATTTTTGGGTGAAGACAGACATGACGCTAACCACCCTTTAACCACCCTTGGTGGTCATTTATGCATGTTTCAGGGTTGCATAGGGAACCAATACAGCCCTGCAACATGCATAAATAACCACCAAGGGTGGTTAAAGGGTGGTTAGCGTCATGTCTGTTTTCATCCTTTGCTGGAAATGTTCCCTATGATCTCTTTTAGGAAAATGTTTAAGCATGTACTTACATCCACCTTTGTCAAAGAAGTTAAACCTGAGCACGTACACAAGTGCCTTCTGAACAGAGATGTGTTACTGAATCAGGACCTATTTTATTGCAGGCAGCGGCAAACCAGCAATATTTACTTTGTTATACATTTACTTTTTCTCCCACTACTAGCCTGGGAAATGCAAAAGGGTCCTATGTTGTTGTTGTTATTCTCTTTTCCAAAGCCATTTTCCCACATGCTCAAAATAGGCTTTTTTATCTCCAAATTAATCCCATTTTCTCTTGAGAATCAGACCCTTTTTCTGCTGTAAAAAATGAACTAGTTTTCTAAGTTGTTCCCTTTCTAGTGCAAGAATTTGACTTTTCCCCAAACAATATGGAAAATATTTGGAATAAATGGAAAATACATCATAATGCTTAGTTATGAAATATTTTCCCGTTTTACTGTGAACAGTTTGCCTGCCACCAAGACAATAGTAATGATTCTAAAATTGAGTATAGTAATGTAATAAGCATGCTGTTATTTGTAAAATATAAAATATACAAGTTATTTTCTCAGCCAAAAATATTATAGTGGCAACCAAATTGACACAAGCAGGACTGCTTGTTTAGGGCAAGAAGAGATCGAATGGGTTTGTGCATGTAAAGTATTTGTTTCTACAATTGAACATGTGCAAAAATAATGAATTATTACTATTTATCCTTTATATAGCACTTGCAGTGACTGCTTTACAGTCCATATCTAGTTCACCCTCACAGCAACACTGTGAGGTAGGTTATTATTATTATTATTCCCATTTTACAGATGGGGAACTGTGGTTGAGAGATGTCAGTTCACCCAAGGCCACCCGAGGGTTCATGGGTAAAATAGGATTTGATAGGATTTGGGCTCAGTCCAACACCTGATCCACTAAGCTCTGTTCTGGAATTGATTACATCTTCAGAACATCAATGGAAGAAGGATTGAGATTTCTTGGAAAATAAGGTCTACATTGTTGCTTATTTCCCCGTGGCACATCATGATGAAGGAGAAAGCCAGAAGTGGGAAACCCTCATCCAATCAAACCAGCCTGGAATACTGAGCTTACTCTGCAATGCAAGTATGCCTGCCCAACAAAGTTCCATTCCTTTATTTATTTATTTTATTTATACAAAAACTTAATACCCCGCCACTCCTGCCTACAGGCAGCTCGGGGTGCCTTATAATATTCAATAGACATAAATGCAATATCAGATCCAATATAAAATCATTTAAAACCACAAATAGGGAGGACATTAATAGCCATTAAACAACTAAAATACAACTATAAAACAGCTACCCCTCACCCACCCTTCATCCCCTCCCCCTTCTCCCCCACCAAACGCCTGGTGGAACAGCCAGGTCTTACAACCTTTCTGAAAAGAGGGGAGATCCAGGACCAGCTGTGCCTCCACCAGGAGGCAGTTCCACAGTCATGACGCAGCCACCGAGAATGCCCTCTCCTGCGTGGCCCCCTGGAAGACTTGGGGGACCTTGAGCAGGGCACCCCCGGATGACCGCAGAGGCCGATCCAGCACCCGGGGGGTGAGGCGGTCCCACAGGTAGGCAGGGCCTAGACCATTTAGGGCTTTATAGGTTAAAACCAACACCTTGAATTGGGCCCGGAAGACTACCAGCAGCCAGTGCAGAGAACAGAGCACTGGTGTTATGTGCTCCCGGCAGCCCAGTCCTACCAGAAGACGGGCCACTG
>QEPC01009299.1:399248-448818 GCA_003113815.1 Sphenodon punctatus
ACCACCAAGGGTGGTTAAAGGGTGGTTAGCGTCATGTCTGTTTTCATCCTTTGCTGGAAATGTTCCCTATGATCTCTTTTAGGAAAATGTTTAAGCATGTACTTACATCCACCTTTGTCAAAGAAGTTAAACCTGAGCACGTACACAAGTGCCTTCTGAACAGAGATGTGTTACTGAATCAGGACCTATTTTATTGCAGGCAGCGGCAAACCAGCAATATTTACTTTGTTATACATTTACTTTTTCTCCCACTACTAGCCTGGGAAATGCAAAAGGGTCCTATGTTGTTGTTGTTATTCTCTTTTCCAAAGCCATTTTCCCACATGCTCAAAATAGGCTTTTTTATCTCCAAATTAATCCCATTTTCTCTTGAGAATCAGACCCTTTTTCTGCTGTAAAAAATGAACTAGTTTTCTAAGTTGTTCCCTTTCTAGTGCAAGAATTTGACTTTTCCCCAAACAATATGGAAAATATTTGGAATAAATGGAAAATACATCATAATCCTTAGTTATGAAATATTTTCCCGTTTTACTGTGAACAGTTTGCCTGCCACCAAGACAATAGTAATGATTCTAAAATTGAGTATAGTAATGTAATAAGCATGCTGTTATTTGTAAAATATAAAATTTACAAGTTATTTTCTCAGCCAAAAATATTATAGTGGCAACCAAATTGACACAAGCAGGACTGCTTGTTTGGGGCAAGAAGAGATCGAATGGGTTTGTGCATGTAAAGTATTTGTTTCTACAATTGAACATGTGCAAAAATAATGAATTATTACTATTTATCCTTTATATAGCACTTGCAGTGACTGCTTTACAGTCCATATCTAGTTCACCCTCACAGCAACACTGTGAGGTAGGTTATTATTATTATTATTCCCATTTTACAGATGGGGAACTGTGGTTGAGAGATGTCAGTTCACCCAAGGCCACCCGAGGGTTCATGGGTAAAATAGGATTTGATAGGATTTGGGCTCAGTCCAACACCTGATCCACTAAGCTCTGTTCTGGAATTGATTACATCTTCAGAACATCAATGGAAGAAGGATTGAGATTTCTTGGAAAATAAGGTCTACATTGTTGCTTATTTCCCCGTGGCACATCATGATGAAGGAGAAAGCCAGAAGTGGGAAACCCTCATCCAATCAAACCAGCCTGGAATACTGAGCTTACTCTGCAATGCAAGTATGCCTGCCCAACAAAGTTCCATTCCTTTATTTATTTATTTTATTTATACAAAAACTTAATACCCCGCCCCTCCTGCCTACAGGCAGCTCGGGGTGCCTTATAATATTCAATAGACATAAATGCAATATCAGATCCAATATAAAATCATTTAAAACCACAAATAGGGAGGACATTAATAGCCATTAAACAACTAAAATACAACTATAAAACAGCTACCCCTCACCCACCCTTCATCCCCTCCCCCTTCTCCCCCACCAAACGCCTGGTGGAACAGCCAGGTCTTACAACCTTTCTGAAAAGAGGGGAGATCCAGGACCAGCTGTGCCTCCACCAGGAGGCAGTTCCACAGTCATGACGCAGCCACCGAGAATGCCCTCTCCTGCGTGGCCCCCTGGAAGACTTGGGGGACCTTGAGCAGGGCACCCCCGGATGACCGCAGAGGCCGATCCAGCACCCGGGGGGTGAGGCGGTCCCACAGGTAGGCAGGGCCTAGACCATTTAGGGCTTTATAGGTTAAAACCAACACCTTGAATTGGGCCCGGAAGACTACCAGCAGCCAGTGCAGAGAACAGAGCACTGGTGTTATGTGCTCCCGGCAGCCCAGTCCTACCAGAAGACGGGCCACTGCATTCTGCACTAGCTGCAGCCTCCTAGCAGTCACCATGGGTAGCCCCACGTAGAGTACGTTACCATAGTCTAGTCTAGAGGTGATGAAAGCATGGATGACAGTGGCCAGGTCAGAGCCTGAGACATACGGTTGAAGCCGTCTCACCAGATGTAATTGGCAGAAGGCACTCCTTGCCACAGCCTCCACCTGGGCGTCCAAGCAGAGCTGCGCTTTGAGGAGCACCCCCAGACTCCACACCTGGGAAACCAATGGAGGACAGACCCCATCAACAACAGAGGCCATCAACTCGATCACCTTACCCACCAACATCACCTCCATCTTATCAGGATTCAGCCTCAGTCAGTTGATCCTCATTCAATCCCCCACAGCCGTCAGACACCGAGTAAGCACTGAGACTGCTGGGCCTGGGTCTGTTGAAAAAAAGAGGTACAGCTGGGTGTCATCAGAATATTGATGACACCGCACGCCGAACCTCCTGATCACCTCACCGAGCAGCTTCATATACATGTTGAACAGGAGAGGAGACAAAACAGAACCCTGCGGGACACCACACGAGAGGTCTCGGTATGATGAAAAACATTGTCCGAGAACCACTCGCTGAGTTCTTCCGGTCAGGAATGAGCGGAACCATTCAAGAACAGTTCCACCCACCACTGCATAATCCCACAGGCGCATCACCAACATCTCATGGTCAATGGTATCAAATGCAGCTGAAAGATCTAACAGCATCAACAGGGTCGAATGACCCCGGTCCAACTCCCAGCGCAGATCATCCACCAAAGCCACAAGCACAGCATCAATAGGGTCGAATGACCCCGGTCCAACTCCCAGCGCAGATCATCCACCAAAGCCACAAGCACAGCATCAATAGGGTCGAATGACCCCGGTCCAACTCCCAGCGCAGATCATCCACCAAAGCCACAAGCACAGTCTTGGTGCCATGTCCCAAATGAAATCCCGACTGAGAGGGATCAAGAAAACTGATGTGGTCAAGATGCCCCTGCAGCTGCTGGGCCACTACCTGTTCAGTAACCTTCTCTAAAAAGAGAAGGTTAGAGACCGGCTGATAACTGGCAAGGCAGTCAATGTCAAGTGATGGTTTCTTGAGCAGAGGCTACACCACTGCCTCCTTGAGACAGTCTGGCACTCTGCCCTCCCAAAGGGAGGCAATGACCACCCTAGCGAGCAACGGCCCCACTGTCTCCCTGCAAGATTTATTTAGCCAGGACGGGCACGGGTCTAATTCACAAGAGGTTACCCTAACTGCACCAAGAACCCCCACCACATCGGTGGGCACCACCGACTGAAATTGATCCCACAAAACTGGACAAGATGGGACTTCCATAACCTCTAGCACCCCTAGTGTAATAGGAGCAGCATCGAAATCATGGTGAATGAGAGCAATTTTATCCACAAAATAGTCCACAAACATGTCACAGTGTGCCATGGATGACTCTACTCATAGGTGGAGAGAGGCTGGACTGACCAGCCCCTGCACCACTCAGAAAAGCTCAGCTGGACGAGACTTTGCAGATGCTATGAGTGCAGCAAAAAACTCCTTTGTTGCTGCACGCATAGCCACAACATAGGCTCGTAAACTACCTTTATGCCGCAATTTGTCGGTTTCAGCACGAGAGCGACGCCACCATCGCTCCAATCACCGTTCATCTCGCTTCAGCACCTGCAGGCCCTCTGAAAACCAGGGAGACCTGCGGTGCTGTTGCCTGGGAAGCAGACATCTAGGAGCCGTCCAATCAATGGCCTCAGTTAACACAGTATTCCAAAACGCTATGAGGTCATTGATGAGACAGTCATCGAGATCAGAGGGTATCTTCCCCAAAAGCCTTCCGGAACCGTTCTGGTTGCATCAGTCTCTGGGGGCAAACCATTCTAATTGGTTCTGCACCTTTCCGGGGGCAGACATGCGCCAGAAGAGAGGCCTGTAATGATCCATCCATGACAAGGGCACTGCTGTTATCTCCCCCAGCAACAGAGTACCCGCCTCAAGGCCGGTGCAAAACATAAGATCCAGAGTATGTGTCGGGCCACTAACCATCTGGGACAGCTCATGCTCCATACCCCCAGGGTTGGCGTCGGCGTGAATGCTGAAGTTCCCCAAGACTAACGTCTTCGGGGACCACAACACCACCCTCAACACCACCTCCAACAGAGCATTCAGAGAGGCTGCCATACAGGTAGGTGCACAGTATACAAGCAGCAACACCCCCAATCTGTCCACTGCCAAATCAACCGCAAGATGGAGGACCTCCATACCCGCTATGGATTGCACCGGATACCTCCTAACAGTCCACCCCTCTCTAAACACCATGGCGACACCGCCCCCCATCCCTCCAACCATGGCTGATGCTGCACAGAATACCCGGCCGGAACAAGGTCAGCCAGAATCGGACCCGACTCGAGGTCCAGTCAGATTTCCGTGATGCATATGAGATTGTTGGCAGAGTCCAGGATCAGCTCCTGGACAGTTGTTGCTTTATTAGCCACCGATCTCACATTCAACAGCAGCAGCACTGGGTCAGGGGTTCTCTGATCACAACTCACCTGTCCAACTGCCTGGGGGTTGGTGAGTGGGACCTGCAATAAGCACCTGTCCTGCCTCACCGATTGTATTTCCCCCCATTTGGGGCCATATCTCCCCAGTCCTGTCACGACCCCAATGGCTGTGCTCCCCCCGGCAGGGGCCCACAGCCCCCCCCCCACGGCTGCTCCACCCTGGTAGCAGGGGAGATCACCACCCCCACCCTAATATCTCCACATACCCCTTCTCCCATCCTATCCCCATACAAAGTCCCAACCATCCCTATACATCCAGCCATCTCTGGATGTGGACGCACTCGCCAGCTACCGACCCGTCTCTAATCTTCCCTTTTTAGGGAGGTTATTGAACGGGCAGTGACACTGCAGCTCCAGGCGCATTTGGACAGCATTGGTTTCCTGGGCCCTTTTCAATCTGGGTTCCGTCCGGCTATGGTACGGAGACGGCGTTGGTGGCCTTGGTGGACGATCTCCACTGGGAGATGGACGCAGGATGTTCAACCTTCTTGATCCTGCTAGATCTCTCGGCTGCATTTGATACCGTGGACCATGGGCTGCTGCTGAGACGGCTACGAGACCTGGGGGGTCTGGATGGGACTGTCCTAGGGTGGTTCCGCTCATTCCTCTCGGGGAGAAGCCAGTGGGTAGTGCTGGGGGCTGAAACATAAAGCCTCTGGGCCTTGACCTGTGGCGTTCTGCAGAGTTCGATCTTGTCTCCGCTGTTATTTAATGTATATATGCAGCTCCTGGAGGAGATCGTGAGAGGGTTCAGGGTGCGATGTCACCAATATGCTGACGATACTCAGCTGTACCTCTCGTTTTCAACTGACCCAGGTCCTGCTGTCTCATTACTTTCCCAATGTTTGAAGGCCGTGGCAGATTGGATGCGGCAGAGCAGACTGAAGCTCAATCCTGATAAGACGGAGGTGATGGTGGTGTGTAGGGCGAGGGAGGTATTGACTCCCCTGGTAAGGGGGTTCGCCCTCCTGTAGCCCAGCAGGTTTGGAGTCTGGGGGTGGTGTTGAACTCAAGGCTCAGGCTGGATCAGCAGGTAGAGATGGTGGCTAAGGCCGCCTTCCGCCAGCTGTATCTGGTATGGAGGTTGTGTCCATACCTTTCCAGGCCCGACCTGGCCACCCTCATTCATGCCTTCATCACCTCAAGGCTAGACTACTGCAACGCGCTTTATGTGGGGCTTCCCTTGTTTCTGGTTCAGAGGCTGCAGCTGGTGCAGAATGTGGTGGCCCGTCTCCTTATGGGGACGGGAAGGAGGGAGCACATAACACCTGTGCTCTGCACTCTGCACTGGCTGCCTATAGTGTACCGAGCTCGATTCAAGGTGTTAGTGTTGATCTATAAAGCCCTGTACGGTCTGGGCCCCTCATACCTTGGGGACCGCCTTGCCCTCCGCGCCTCAGAGCGATCCCTGCAGTCCACCGGGGGCACCTTTTTGGAGGTCCCCTGTGTAAAGCGGAGGTGGGGGCACAATGGAGAGGGCATTCTCGGTGACCGGGCCGAGGCTCTGGCATTCCCTCCCAGAGGAAATCCGTCTGGCCCCAGGTCTGCTAGACCTGGCTGTTCGCCCAGACCTTCGGAGGGGAGGGTGTATTTTTTTGAAGAGTTTTTATGTTGAGGGGGTTGTATTTTAAAATATTGTTTTAATTAATTTTATTATTGTGTGTTTTTATGTTGTAAGCCACCCCAAGATGCCGTAGGCATGAGGGGGCGGCTAACAAATATTTATAAATAAATAAATAAATATATGCCAATGTATCCCAGTACCACCCCAATTCACCCTCCAGCATCCACCTCACCTCTCCCCAACAAATCCTCCCACAAACTTCCCCACTTCCAAAACACAACATACAAATAACCAAGATTCAACCCCCCAATAAGTCCTCCCACAAATTCTCCTGCTGCCAGGAACAATAGCATTCAACCTTCAACCCTTTCTTTTGCAGCAGTGGCAGATAATTAATACCAGTTGTCAACATTTTATCATGTTAGATTTTAAAAGCCTGAACACTCACTGCAACAGCCATGTTTGATGCTACAGAACTTACTTGCAGCGAGCATAATCAGCTACAAGATGCTGCCACCTAAAGGCAATAATCCGTATTTTTCTCACTGCTTAAGTGCTTATACTAGTTGTCACTGGACAGGTATACCGTATTACTGTTATTATTTGTTCCCACAGTGTCCTAGGTGTGGGTGGTACTTTATTGTGCAATAAAGAAAATTATTTGCACTTATATAAAAGTTGCTCTGTGAGCGGGAGGGTGCAGAGTAAAAGAATAGCAAAAATAAAATAAATAAATAATAAAAGATTTTCAAATACAACTACATAATAGAATTTTACTTCACATCCATTAGCCACACTGATGTACATTCCCCGGGCAATGTAATATTGCTGCTTCTGCCAGCCCAATAATATTATCTGTCTTGTCTAGACTAAATCATAGTCAGCTACCTTTCATCCAAACTCCTAGGCACTGTATAATTTGTTTTGTTGCTGTGGCTGGGTCAAATGTACCACAGATGCAGAACTGGGTTCATTATTATTCATGTCTCCCTCGTAGCCCTCCTAGCAGCCAAATGACAATACTCCGTGCACTGCACATAGGAGAACATTTGCCCACAGGTACTCTTTTAGTACATTGCCACCATTCTGGGTTTGACCCAGAGATTCTGGGTTTTGATCTACAGGCTCCAGGGGGAAGTCCCAATTTCTCCATGTTAGCCAGGGACTATCTGGATCAGCCAGAGGTGCCTGTTTCTAATCCAGAGAATCGGGGCTTCTGGGGCATCAGCAAATGGCCACATCAGAAAGGGGGCAGGCTACAGGGACTTTCCTGCCCCCTTTCCAATGTGGCCTTGCTCCCTGTGGAGCATCATGATGAAGAAGAAAGCCAGGAGAGGGAAACCCAGTCAAACCAGCCTAAAGTACTGAGCTTACTTTGAAATGCAAACATACCTGCCCAACAAAGTTCCATTCCTTCAACCCTTTCTTTTGCAGCAGTGGCAGATAATTAAATACCCAAGAGCAACTTCAACCATCCCAGTAAGGGAGAGAGACCCAAAATGTAGGTCATGATGACCCCAAGAGGGCCCCTGATACCTGTGGGAGGGGTTCATGATCCAACTTGCACTTGATCTATTTTGTATTGCCTTTGTTGCTGTCTGGGGGATGGGGATCACAGGATTGTACTGAAGTCTCAAACGGCGTCACACAGGCCCTGCTCTAGGGTCTGCAAAGAGTCAACAAAATAGCATTATCAGCAGCAACAGCAGCCGACAGATCAGAAAGAATCAACTGTGTGTCTGGCACAGCTTTGGGGTCAGGAAGTTCAGACCAGTCTCTCACAGAACTCTCTTTTGTTACCCACATTAAGCCCCCATGCCTTGTCAAGGAACTTCCCCATGTGACAGGAGATCACATAAATAATAGTCAGATGGAGATCAAGTAATACAGCAGCCACTACACCAGATGGCCCTCACTAATGACCTCTAGAGCGGCAGTGGCAAATTTATAACTGGATCTTCAGATTCTGCAGTGGCTTCCAATAGCTTTCTGGGCATAATTCAAGGTGCTGTTTTGGACCTTTAAAGCCTTACATGGCCTGGGCCTCACATATCCAAAAGACTGCTTTCTCCCCTATGATCCCTGTGATCAGCCTGGAGCACCTTCTTGAAGATTCCATCTGTCAGGAACACGCTGAGAGATGGGGTCCAGGGTGGAGTCATGCTAGGAGTCGGTGCAGGATCAGGTCCAGAGAATAGTGCAGGTTTGGGTCCAAGAGCCTACGAGTTCAGGACAGGACATCAAAGTGGGGAACTGACACACATACCAGGGGGCAGGACAGACAGGCATGCAGACATGGTCACAAGAGTGGGCTCTCGGGCAGTCACAGAGCAGGCTCTGGGCAGTCGCAGGGCAGGCATTGTAGCAGATGCAGAGTCTCAAGCCAGAACATGGGCAGACAGGCAGTGGCAGATGAACTTGTTCCCAGGCAAAGGGCAGACAGAACCCAAACAGAGCTGGTCCAAGCACACACTAGGTCAAGGTCAAAGTAGAGCCAGTCCAAAGGCACTTGGAGGGGGAAAGACACAAGCCAGGATGGAGACAGAGTATGGATAGGAAACAGACTGATGATCTTCCCAGCTTCCTGTTGCAGCAGGCCTGCCTTTTATAGTGCAGGCAGCCACCATGGAAGCTGGGGGCATGAAGCAAGGCTGTGGAAGGGTGTGGCCTGATCATCACCAGGGGAAGGCCTTCAGCATGAACCTTGGACCAAGGCAAGAGTGAACTGGTGATGCTGTGGAATAAGCCACCATTTCCAAGGCCCAAAGACTGCCAGTTCAGCCCTGGTCCTTGCACTACTTGTTTCCCAGTTGATGAGGCAAACATTTGGCTTGGGTGTTGAAAGCAGTCTTGTGATGAGAAATGCAGAATTCCTAAAGATCTTATCCTTGAACTTTCCACAAAAAACTGTTGTTATTATTCCAATAGTGCTTAAAGGCAGCAGGTCAGGAGTGGGGTCCCAGACCTACAACCATAGTGAAATCCTTTAGCATCCTATTCATGTGCCACCCTAATCACTGTGAGATTTTTCTCTCACATGGAGTAGACCGTGATCAAGTTACCTCTTAACTTTGGCCCATTTCAAATGGGCCACAGTGGGTGGGGGGATGGGTGTGCACCCATGGTGGGTGGAGATGGGTGTATGCCCATTGGACCTGAAGCAAAGTTGTGAATTTGTGGAATTTAGTATTTGCCATGAGTACTGGTTTCAGCGCCAGTAGTGATGGTAAGAGCTATAACAACAGGGGCCAACATTGTATTTCTGGAAGAATTATTAGTCCTCAGTAATGAACAATGAACAGAAATTTTCATACAAAATATTAGCTACATGGGTGTTATTTTTGAGGGGTGGGAAGAAGAGGGGGTGCATTCTTTCCAACAGAAGAGGGGATGCATTATTCCCCTCTTCCCTCCTCATAATAAAGAATATTTATAATAATATAATAAAGAACCGCACCCCACGGGTTCACACCCATCTCCACCCACCTACATGAATGGAGTAACTGGCATTGGGTGGAGATGGGTGGAGTGCAGGAGCGTGCACGCACCCCCACCCACTGCAGGCACCGATCCGATGGATGCCCCCCCCCCCCCGCACACCCACATTGAGAAACGGAAGGACCATGCCCCATGCAGCAAGCAAAACTGCCCAAGAGGGGGTGGTTGGAGGCAGTCAGGGACTGACCACAGTGACAAGTGGCACGGAGGGTGATGACAGCGGGCACACAAAACCATGCACAACCACACAGCCCCAATGCACAGCCGGCTATGCACAAGGCTGCACTGGGAGACAACAAAGTCCTGAAACATGCCATGGGGCTCACAGAGCCAGGGGAACACAGCTAGGGAGAACAACAACAGGTCGGCAAGTGACAGACAGCGGAGGGGGCACACACTAGAGAGCCAAGAGCCCATACCACGTAACATCTCACCCGGAAGAGCTAGGAACCACACCCCATATGTATGCGCAGGGGTGCACAGACCACCCCAACAGAACAACACAGTGCCCATCCACACCTCCCATGGCCCCACCATCCCCAGGCCAGTTGCAGGGGGGGGGAAGACAGAGCTCTGCAGCACAGTAACACCCAGATAATATGAGCTGCAAGGTGCACAGGCACTGCACATCACTGGAGTTCGGAGTTAAAACCCACCCCCCATGTACGGATAGCCATAACAGCAGCAAGCCTAGCATGCTGATGGCAAGGTGCCCCCGTTGAAGCAACCATCCCACCCTAACAATGCTCCGATTCCCCCCAAGGCCCGACTCCCACAAACAACATCAATGGCTCCAGCACCAGCACCTACAGCAGCCGGTGTAACGGACCCACAGACACAGCAGGAGAACAGAGGCAACTAAACACGGCCAATGTTTATTGGCACAGGGACCTGTAAGATGCTATACTGGCCACGGAGAGCAGATGCCAGGGACAGGGGGTTAACACCCCAGGGTGCATGGAAGGAGCAGTATTACCGATTCACAGGATCCGAGGGGTTGGCAGGCAGATCTAACAGGAAAGCGTCAGTAGGTAGACTCACAGAATGCACCGCAGTAGACAGATGGGGAGGCAGATGGGTCACGCAGGTGAACGGAAGCCAGCAGCACAGCCAAGGGGGAGTAATAGCACCGGAATCAACGATGGAGGTTGCAACAACGGCAGGATCATGCTGCTGGCACCGGATGCTCAGGGGACATGGGTCCCTGGACAAGACCATCCCAGGCGAAGAGGCCCCGGTGGTATCCACGGGCACACATATGGGCATCCATCATGAAGTGGGACAGGAGGGGGTGTCCCATGGCAGCAGCTGCTCCAACATCCAAACAGCTCAGCACAGCTCTCCGGGCAACCCTCTCCAGCACTGTGGGCCGCCCGATCAGGAAGGGCCCACTAACATCAGGCAGAAGTAAGCCAAGCTCCCCGAGGCAGTCCTGGCAAGCAGATTACCTGGTGAACAGCAGCAAGCTCCCGGGTTCCCATGGCAGCACAATAGCGGGAGGGGGCCCACAGTCAGGTCGGCATAGGGGCATGAATCTGAGCTCCATGGCACGCCTCTGGCACTCCTGAACCCCAAAGATGTGCCCCAACAGCCACATGTAACGGAACAGGAGATTGAAGCCATCACCGATGGAAAGGGGGGTCGCGCACCAACAGCTGGATATCGCTGCTCTGCCACAGGGTCTCAGCAGCATGGTAGCACACACCGGCCACTCCTCCCCTGCCCAATGATCGAAAACATGGCCCGTTCCACAGCTGGACATGGCCTGCACAAGGCCTGCGAATTGGAGAGCAACCGAAGTGGATGGCGAGCTGCGGTGTCTGAGCTCGGATGGGGCCAGAGCTGGCAGCTATCTGGAGGGTGACCTTGGCTAGCTGATAGCAGCCGGGCTCGGCGGATCTGGGAACCTCAATCCCACACACAGGGCAGACCCATCCCCGCTCGATAAGAGACAGGGAAGCAGCACAGGGCCCGGGGGAGGAAGGAATGACAAACCATCAAGGGACCGCCGTAGCTGTACACAGCACAGTGGGACAGCTGCTTACCCGACAATAGCTGTCCCAGAGAATGGGGGACCCATGCTGTATACCACACGCCCACCATATGGTTCAGGGGCTTGAACAGTGAGGGGGGCCCCCAGTAGGGGTACGTGGGCTAGGCGATCCAATGGAACCGTTCCAGGCACCCACTGAAGGCAGATACGTTGGCCTAGCATACAGCTGGCGCCCAGTTCACAGGGGTAGCATCACAGAGACCCTGGACAGGTGTGCATGCCACACCCAGAGTGCTGCACCAACCGCTGAGGCCCAGTGACCCATCTACACAAGGGAGCCGGTTTGACTGCTAGGGTGTGGTGTGTTGGTTGTGGTTGTTGTGGAGAGGAGAGAGTGCAGTGAGAGTGATAGAGGGAGCGGACTGAATGAAGCGGGGGCATGTGGAGAATGAGAGAGGCACATAAGAGTCTGTGATCATGGGTCACGTGGGGGAGCAGTGTTGAGTGTGTGGAGTAGCGCCTGCAGGTGAGAGGGTATGTGTGAGGGGTGACAGCACAGAACGACTAGCTTGTTCAGGGTACCCGAGCACAGGGTGGGTTGTTGGGTTGGGGCTGGTGGGCGGTCACTGGGTGTGTAGCTGGGTTCACGGAGAGTGGTCATGGTGGTGGGAGCACGATGCCCATTGTGGGAACCCTGCATGTGCGAGCTGCCCTGATTGCCATCCTGGCTGCATGTTTTGGTCTTCTGGCACAGATGTTCAAGCAATTGGCTGAACTTCTGAGCCCAGCCTCCTGCTGGTATACGCATGGCCCACGCCGCCAGAGAGCAGCCAACCTGACAACAGTGCAATGGGCACGGAGGATCAAGGCCAGGTGCCAAACGATGGCAGGGACGGCAGCATCGCATCACATCTGCCTCATCCTTTCCATGTTGCCCCTCAACGTGTATGTTCGTCGGGTGACCCCACCCACATGACAAATAGCTTGGATGCAGTCACGGAGCAATGACTGGTGGGAGAACACACTGGTGATCTGGACTGACAAGGAGTGGACCGATCACTTCTGGATGACCAGTTCCCTGCTGACCCAGATCAGTGAGATCTGGGCCCCCACCTCCACAGGAACATTACCAACATGCGCTTGCTCTTACCCCCAGGGATGCGGGTGGCGATGGCAATGTGGCACCTAGCAACCCCCGATTCCTGCCGGAGCATCAGTAAGCAGTTCGGTGTAGGGGCAGCTACGATGAACAGGGCACTGCGTGATGTCTGCGACCTCATAGTCGAACTGCTCCTGGAGTGGGTCATCCAGCTCCAGGAGACGGAGGTGGTTATCTGGGACTTTGAAGCGATGGGCTTCCCTCATTGCATCGGTGCTATCGATAGCACATGCATCCCAATCTTCCCCCCCCCCAAACACCAAGACTGATTACCTGAACAGGCAGGTCTGTTGGCGAGCGGGGGCGGAGCCTCCTCACCTGCCAGAGTGAAAAGCCGTGGTGTCCAGTTGGCGCGAGCCACGTGCACGAGCCTAAGGGCACGAGCACAAGGGCTGCTACCCTTGGGAGTTGCCCTTGGAGTCAACCGGAGCATAGGAGCCCATCCCCCTATTCCGTGTTTTGGAGAGCAGCTTGAGGGGGCCGGGGAACACTGGATCCTACGTGCTGCAGCTTGCTAGACCAACTGTGCACACCTGAGAATAGTGAGTAGACACTATAGAGGTGACCAGGTGCACTAGGGACCCTTTGTTAGAAATTTTCTTCCATTTCATGGCCACCCACAAAAGATCCAGACCGGAGGCTGCTAACAATTCACCCCCTCCTATTAAGATGGCAAAACAAAGACGAATGGAGAGTTTTTTATGTAAGACTGCTGCTTGTACTGCTGGGATGAGGGATTATTACCCTTCTGTCCCAATTAGCAACCTTTATAAGGTATTATCGGACTCTCAGCAAGTTACCCCTATGCATCCTTATGAGTTGCCTTTTGACTCCTGCTGGGGAAACCCCCTTATTACCTTTGGAGGGTGGGGATCTTGAAACCCCGGCTGAGGAGAGACTTGTTGCTTTTTTGGCTGATCATGTCATGTTAACTACGGAAACACTGTGATATATGTTTCTCCAGGTAAATCCATTACATGAAAAGGTGAGCGCTCATGATGTACATGAGCGACAGGGAAATGTTCCACAGGGAGGAATTAGGGAGTCAAACCAGTCTCTGTGCTGCCACAAGGCTCCCTAAAGACCTTCTCTCTCTGTTGAGACTGTTACTACAACTAGACAACTTCCCAGTTTAAAGACCCTTAAATCGCCCTCTTCTGGGACAGTTGAGACCTTCCTTGTAACTTGTTTTTTCTATTTTTCCACTGTTTGGTAGGCGCCCTCCGTTTTGGTATACTCCCCTGGATGTAGTGGAACATCTTAGACTGCTACTAGGGATTGTGGTTACTAGGTGAGATATAAGTTCAGTCGATCAGCTTATACATCAAAAAGATAGGCAGATGATTAACATTACCTTCAATTCCTCTACTCAGATGTTGATAATCTTGGCAAAAAAAGGATTACTAGAGTCAAGAGCAGTATTTATCTCCAGAGTATATCAAACTGACCCTGGAAATATTCGCGTATTCAGTAAGGAACCGCTGAAATTAGGAGTAAACTCTGGCTCGATCCCTTGTCAAATACCTTCCGTGTCAATTTCTGAATTACCACTAATAGTTGATAATCCTGGGGTACGATCTCAGCAGGATAAGTGCCCTCTTAGCTCTCTCAGCATCCCAGTGAATGAAGACGTATCTAAAGGAAAAAGTATGGAGCTTGATCCCCCATTAGCACAAGTAATCCCCCCGGTGACTCAATTATCCACACTTTCACAGGGAAATAGTGCACTAATTCCCTTGGGACAGCCTCAAGTAGACCTATTGGGCAAACTGGAGCATTTACACAAGCAATTGGGTAATTTAAGATCTGGAAGTAAATCTAGTTGATCATTGACAACATCATTATTGGACATGAAGACTGAACAGCCTTTAAAAAATTCCCAGCTTCAGCTGGTTATATATCCCCAGTCCATGAATTGTTCTCCAGTTCTGGGAACTACCAGCAAGGGAAGCTAATTGAGCGGGGGGGAACTTTCTCCTCTTCTTTTAGAGGGCCATAGCAGGCGGAAATTTCTTCAAGAGGATAGGATATCTATTGTTGATTGTGCCTCTTCTCCGAAAGCTAGGGTCTCCTTGAGTTACACGTCCTCAACTCTGGTTGAGGTCAAAGGCCTGGGATTGGTCGATGGTTCTAGACAACTACCAGCGTTATTGCCAGAGTGTCAGCGGCGCCCGGGCCCATGCCGGGACCCCCAAAGCACCCCCACAAAACCCAGCCCAGCCCAGCAGCTCACCGGAGCCAAGAGCCCTTCCCTCGACGGCGCAGGCGGCTAGGGGAGAGCCGCGCATCGAGTGCACGCCACCGGCAGAACACCGGCGAGAAGACGTCCCTCCAATGCCCCCACAAGCACTGGAGGAAGGGCCTGGGTCTGTGGCCACGCCCCCGCCAAAGACCAGCCAGGCGGGGCCTGCTCCGGCCCCGCAGGAAACACCCTCACAGCTAGCGCCGCCGCCAGGGCTCCAGGTGCGGCAGATAACCACGCCCCCCACAAGCAATTATTCTGTGGGGATTCCCCCGCCCCCGCGGCGCCGCTCAGAGCGGCTGCGGGCACGCACGGGGGCGGGGCTTAGGGAATAAGAACCAGCGCCGCCTGAGAAGCGGCGCTGGTGATTGTAGAAACCGGCCCTTGACTGAGCGTGACCGAGAGTGAGCGTGACAGAGCCTTGAATGCTTGTAACCCCGACCATTGCCCGAGCCTGTGTATTCCTTCCTACGTGAACCTTGTGATTTCCTGAGTGCGTGCAGAGTGAGTACCCGAGAGAGAGCCCTTCCAGAAACTTGTGTGGTGCCCTTATCTTTGGCGGTGAGTGACCCGTGTCCGTTCTCCCTTCCCCCCTCCTGGGGCCCCGCACCCCCTGGGGTGGAACCCCTCACTCCCTGGTCCTTTTGTGTTATACTGCGTGTTGCCTGCGAGTGTGGGGCAGCCTTGGGTTCTTGGTCAGCAGCGCCTGATGATGATAGGGGCTCGTTCTCTTTAATTAGAGGTAAGAGCCCACACACTATCCTGACGGGCATCCTACCACCGGTCGCTCCCGTGCTGACCTCGATACCCCAGGGCCGTTTGCGTGTACGTGTGTGTGGAACCCTTTCCCCTACCCCCGGTAACACAGAGCCTGTTCAACCCCAGGTAACACACAGTGAGCTTGGTGCCGGAGAACCCCTTGTTGTTTCTCCTGTCATTTGTAAACCTTTGGTGGGGGCTCATTTTGTTCCCACTATGGAAACCAACCCCGTGCCCCCCCCCCCCCGAAAACTTCTGACTTGAACCTAGGGGCCTCTCCAATCTTTTAGTTGCTAGTTGGAATATTTCTGGGTGGAATGCTCGTAAACTCAATGTTGATTTCCTCAACTTTCTTAGTACATATGATATAGTACTCCTACAAGAAACTTGGTCTTTAGACAAAATTGTTTGTAGAGGTTTTGAGGCACACTGTCTGGGGGCCTCTCCTTCCCAGTTCCAGGGAAGGCCTAGCAGTGCCCTCGCTATATTAGTTTCTGTCTCTCTTAATGCTAAAATAAAGATGGTTGATTCTTATGGCTCTAGTTTTGTCATTTACCATTGTTTATTCCCCTCTGGTCTGGAACTCTTATTGGGTAATGTATATATTCCACCTGCATCTTCGCTTTACTACCGTTACGAGATATGGTCCGGAATTATGAAATCAATCTCAAAAAGCTCTGAATAATTTTCCTATAGCCCCCTTGGTAATTGGAGGTGATTTCAACACCAGAACAGGAAACCCAGCAGAGCTCAGGCAGCCCCTTCTTTAGACGAGTCGTCAGATGTGCATCCTTTTACCATCAGGCACTCATTGGATCGGGTGGTCAGCCCCGGGGTGGGCTGTATGTGCGAACTATTAGCAAATTATGACCTGGTAATCTTAAATGGGCAAGTTGCGGGGGATTTGGAGGGGAACTTTACCTTTCATTCGACACAGGGTTCAAGCGTGATAGATTACTTCCTGGTCTCTGAAAGGTTTCTTTCAAATGTCTATGAGCTCTGTGTGGTACCTAGGTTTGAGACCAATCATTTCCCATTAACGCTGAAATTATGCGATCCTAATGCTGGAGGGACGGCTACTAAAATTCCACCTGTTGTTTCTCCCCTAGCTGAGGGTGGGATGATCACTGTTCGAACTAAGTGGTCAGATGATGTACACTCTTCCTTTCTTAAATTTATTCAGCAGGAGGAAACAATTGAGCTGTACCACAAAATTGCGGCTCGGGGGCCGGATAGTTTGTCTCTTTTTGACAATCTATTAACACTTTTGACCCCCTTGGTGGCTACTAAGAGATCAGTCAACCCAAAGAAAAGTAGTTTCTCTCCATGGTTCGACGCAGAGTGTCTTACCATGAGGACATCTCTCCGTCATGTTGTAAGAGAACTGCGGAGGAATCCAGTTCAGGATCTTAGGATCTTGCTCCAATCCCTAAGGAAAAATGATCACAAATGGCTGATGGAAAAGTTGAGGTACCAAAAGGAACAGTGGTCTCTCTTATTGAGTGCTCAATAAGAGCTGCTCAGAAAGATTCTAAGTAATTCTGGGGCCTTATCCATTCGACAAACCCAGCTGCCGGGGATTCTAGAGCCCCCACTTTGCCCCCAGAGGTTTGGAAAAAAATTTATGAGGCCTTATTTTCTCAGCCGCTTTCTGTAACTTATACTATAAGAACTTATGTGAAAGATAAATTCCAGTTTTGGCAGCTGGTCACCCCTGGCGATATTGTGTCACTCATTTATCAGCTTAAACCTGGTAAGGCTCTGGGCAATGATTTTGTCCCGCCAGATTTGCTGAAGAGCACCCCAAAATAGTGGGCCAATGTGTTGGCACCCTTATTTACCTGTATCAACAAGACCAGGGACTTACCAAGGTCGTGGCTAAATAGCATTGTTATTCCTATCTATAAAAAGGGCAATCCCCTGGCCCCTGAAAAATGTAGACTGATCAGTTTATTAAATGTCATTGGGAAATTAATACTCCAGATTTCTTTTGGGTAAGCTGCAGATCTGGCTAGAGGAATATAGTGTAATCGAGCCTGAGCAAGCCGGTTTTCAAAAGGGAAGATCTACTACAGATCATGCATTCGTTCTCTCTATGCTTTTGAATAAATATGTGGCACCTCAAGGGAAACTTTATCTTTGTTTTGTGGACCTTCAGAAGGCTTTTGACTCTGTCAATAGGGAGTGGCTATGTTTTAAACTAAGCTCACTCTCGCTGAACCATAGACGTCTATTTCTGATAATTAAGGGTGAAAACAGACATGATGCTAACCACCCTTTAACCACCCTTGGTGGTTATTTATGCATGTTGCAGGGCTGTATTGGTGCCCTATGCAACCCTGAAACATGCATAAATGACCACCAAGGATGGTTAAAGGGTGGTTAGCGTCATGTCTGTTTTCACCCTAAATCACACACTGGCAACACACTTCAAGTAAGATATGATACTTCTCGGATGCCCTCTAAGAACGTGCAGGTTTTACGCGGGGTAAGGCAGGGTTGCATCTTGGCCCCTGCCTTATTTAACATTTATTTAAATGATGTGGTTTCCTTTATGAAAGCAGTTGATACACTTGTGCCAATGATGGGGGGACCGGAGAATTCCCACCCTCCTCTATGCAGACGATACCGTCCTAATCTCTCAAACAAAGGTGGGCCTCAGGCATTCAATGCAACTGTTTGGGGAGTATTGTACCAGAGAATCTTTATCCATCAATTTTACTAAAACTAAGGTGATGATAGTGGGACTCTGGAAGCCCCAGAAACCCCATCGCTGGTTTATAGGGGGTAATTTGATTAAGCAGGTGCACTCCTTCAAATACCTAGGAGTGCTTTTTTCTTCCTCACTTAGCTGGAATTGTCACTTGGAAGCGGTCAAAAATTTGACTAAGAGAACATCAGCTTCTACAGGTAATTAATATTATGGACCTGGAGGTAAGCTGGTCTCTCCAGCTTTGTGTCTTTTTAGGGCCAGGGTGATAAGCCTCTAAGCTTTCCTAGTTTGGGGAATTCGTTATCTTGATAAACTTGAATCTCTACAGAATGGATTCTTATGCTCAATTTTGGGGGTCCCTAAAGGGACCCCTCAGGTGATCCTAAGAGCTGAGATGTCTAGTCCCCCGCTCAAATCTGTTGCTCTTCAGGTATTGTTAAAGTATTTGGTGACGGTCTTGTTGTTTCCCCCTCATGACAACTCATTATTGAGTTTGGCGATAGATTGTGATCTATCTGGCACGTGGCTTAAAGCGATGGAGCTGGAGGTTCAAAAATTGGGGTTTTCTGTTTCTGCCCTAAAACACATTGGTCAGAAGGAAACTCTGGCCCTCCTAAGAAGGAGGTTGACCAACCAAACATTGCAAACAGAGAACGCTCTCATGCTGGCCCAGAAGGTTGCCCTTGACTTTATTCCGTTCAGCCCCTGGAGTACAGGGTCCAGCTACCTGTTTACATAGATGGACTTTAACCTGAGGCAGGCTTTTACAAGGATAAGATGCAATGTGTTTCAGCCCTTTTAGAAGACGGTTACACCGGTGTTCCCAGGAAGATGCGCTTCTGCCCACATTGCGACCTCCAGGAAGTGGACTCAGTTAGTCATATCCTTTTTCGTTATTCATGGCTACCGAGGCTGAGAAATAAATATCTTGATAGGGCTCTTTCAAATCACCCAGCCCAGGGCTTTGGCTATCAGAGATCCAGTATCCGGTAAATTCGGTAACCGGTATTTCCTCTCAAGTCCCACCCCTACTATCTGCTACAGAACTTCTTGAGTCCGGTTGACTCTGAGTTGACATGGGCTACAGCAAATTATTGCACTGCCATTTTGCGTCAGAAACAAGCCTGCCTCACAGCTACCACAGCTACCGCTGATCTTAATTATTGTTAGGTTTCTTTTGGATTCTTGGCTAGTATTTCTGTTAACCTTTGGTTACATATTCTTTTATTTAGGAAATGTTGATTACTTGAGTTCTGGTTATAAGGATGTTACGGGGAGTTCGCTGCTCAGTACAATCCCCTATTTTCGATTTTGATCTTTATTATAGAATTGTTAATGGGTATCTCTCTGTTTATGTACATTTTGTTGGTTTATATATTTTATATTGTAATAGCCTTGACTATTGACACAATAAAGCATTACCTTACCTTACCTTACCTGAACAGGAAGCAAGCATTCTCTGTGATCCTACAGGCTGTTGTTGACCACCGATGCCTGTTCATCGATGTGTACACAGGCCACTCGGGGAGGAGCGATGATAGTCGGATTCTACGCTCCTCCCCCTTCTATGCCAGGATGTTCGATGGAAAGATAGCCCCAAACATGTTCAGGATGATCGAGGGTGTATCCATGGTTCCGGTGTTATAGGGGATGCCGCCTACCCTCCGACCCCATGACTGATGAGGTCCTATCCTGTTGCCCACACCTCTGATCGGGCGCTCTTCAACGAGCGCCTGGCTTCTGTGAGGTGCGTGGTGGAGAGGACCTTAGGCCTGCTCAAGATGAGGTGGCGCTGCCTGATTAACCAAAGCCAGTTCGACCTGCAGCACACCCCCATCCTCGTCCTGGCGGCCTGTGTACTCCATAACATCTATGAGACTGGTGGGGCTGCTTTGGACTATCCCCCTCCTGTACAGAGCCCAGTGCCCCTGTACCAGCATGTTCAGGGTGGAGCCTTCAGGTGGATTTCAGAGGAGAACCGTGACGCCCTATGCAAGCGCATAGTTGCCCAAATGGCTGAGGACTGACCGTGGCCTATAGGTGGCCCCCTTCCAATGGTCCCGTATCACCGTAAACCTTGCACCAATACATAGTGCTGCCTACCCCTGTTCCTGCCTCTGTCGTGTTTGACTGTTGACATGGGGACACACACACACACACACACCATGGTCCATTGACCAATGTGGTGCCAGCGTGGGTCCCAGATTCCCCATGCCATGGCAGGGCTGCCCGTTGTTGTACCCTACTACCTTGTGTACTGGGCATCCCATTTAACCTCTTGTGAGATATCCCCTCTACTGGAGCCCAACTGGCCATGGTGGTGTGTATGTGCTCTTGCACACCATTCCAACCGCACAGTGAATGTGTAGTATGGCACCCTGTTGTGCACCCTGACCTGTCCTGGAGGAGATGGATGACTGTCGTGTTCAGAGTGGCCTTAGCCCTGGGTCCCTTGGTCGTCCCTCGCCATTTACACCACCTGTTGGTGGGGATGGCATGATTTCTCATGCTATCACCCAACATCCCTATTACCGTACACCTCGTCATCCCTTCCATGCCAATTTCTGGGTCTCTGCTGAGTGCAGTTCCATCCCTCCCCTCCATCCCTTCCTGTGACCAGCAGTACTGGCCCCTTGATTCATGCCCTTGGCCATGCCCTCTGGGTTGCACCGGTCTGATAGAGCATGCATTTGAGCTTCCGGGCCTGCCTGCCCCACAGCTGTTAGCTCCCGGTTCCCTGGCATTGGCCACCACTGTGGCTTACTGCTGGCTCCCTCACATCATTTGCATCCTCCCTCACATCACTTGCATCCCCCTTTACAGACTCCAGGACAGACATATATGTTCGGTTAAAGGTATTTATTTAGGGACTATTTACAGAGGATGGGGTCAGGTCTTTCAGGGTCTTCCACGTCCCCTCTTTACAGCACCACCAGGTGATGGCTCTCTGTGGGCCTTGGCAGCCGCTGCCCGCTATAACCATAAGCTGCCTGGCCTGGACTCTCCTTCCTCCACCGGCCGCTCCACCACTGGATCTGGTGGTTACTCCTGTGGATAGGAGACTCCGTATTAGAGGTAGCGGTTACCCATTTACTGTGCCCCCATTCTAGTGCTCCCATACTTGGCCTCCCTGTGTCCATCACCACCTCCCTTGCTACCTTACAGTCCTTCCTCGTGGCCGGGTGGGTACCGTGTGTCCCATGTTCCCCCCTCCCCCTATGTTGGTTGGCCACCACCTGTTTCCCATGCTTACCTGCGCATGTAGGGCAGCCCGCCTTGGAGCATGGGGGTGCAGGGATGATCTGGGGTGGCTGGGGGCCCAGGAGGGGGGGTCCTGGAGGGTGCTGGAGGGGAACCTAGAGTGGGGTGGGCTGGCCGGTGGGGCTCCTTGGTGTTGTAGGGGGGCAATGGGAGGAAGGGGGCCCATGTGGCCTAGGCCGAGGTAAGGTTGCTGCTGGGGAAACCAGGGTTGGCAGACAAGCTGGGGAGGGGGCACTTGCACCTGTGAGAGGATGAAGTAGTGTTGTTGTGCTGCCTGTCCTCCTACCGTGGCTGGTGGGCCCGTGTCATGCTGGGGGACGCACCGCAAGGCTTCCAAGGTGTCCTCTATCAATCTAAAGGTCCTTGCGGCAGTTCCCTCTAGCGTGACACGGGCTCTCTCTCTCTCCTGCCTGTCCCACAGGTGCTCTGTGCAGGACCGGGTAAGCATAGCAGACATTTGTTCCCGGTCCCTTTTCTCCTCCCCTAGCTGTACCTCCCTGTTTAGGGCCTGTTCCCAGCTCTGAGCATCTGCCAACGGCCTGGTCTCAGCCAGCAGTTCCCTCCCTAAGTCCTCCCTCCTCCACCAGCTGAGGGCCCACATCTCCTGGTTCCTCTCTGCACTCCCAGAAATGGCATCCCTGGATGAACCGCTGCTCATCTGTGAACTGCAAGGGTACCTGTGTTTAGCTTGGAGATGGGGACCTTCCCCTGTTCATGTCTTCTGGCTCCCGGGTTTTATTTTGTTTTTTTAAATTTATTTATTTATTTACAAAATTGCACTGGCATATTGGGGTTTTTTTTGTTTTGTTTTTTATTTATTTACAAAATTGTGCTGGCATATCTTTCACCCACCCCAGTTGCTCCCTCTCTGGACTTGGCTCTGTTGGCATTCTCCCCCTTTGCTCTCACGTACGCTTCGGCATGTGGAGATGGCCCCATCCCTGCTCCCCTGAATTTGTCTTCCGTCCCTGTCACAGCCACGTCCCGATTAGGGCTGATGTGGCAGCAGATTTTACCATGCCGCAATTCCATTCTGCCATTTCGGAATTGCCTGCACAGCAGCGCGGCTTTTCTGCCGACATTCCGCTAATTCCGCCGGCATTCTGCAAATTCGGAAACTATCGGGAAAATTGCAGAATTGTCGGAAACTGTCAGAAAACTGCTGTTCTGCTATTTTGTGGTGCTGGTGGAATGGCGGAAGTAGCGAAAATGTCATGTTTCTGCTATTTGCGAAGCCTGCGGAAGTAGCGGAATGAAATTAGCGGAACTGCGGAAGTAGTGGAATGAAACTAGCGGAATGAAAGCCTCTGCTACGCCGTACCACTAATTGCGGAATTGCTGTTTCCGGTGGAAATAGCTACCCCTGCGACTTTCCACTACAGCCCTAGTCCCCATGTCCTTCCTCCACAGCCGTATCACACACACCCCGGTCCCCTCTGCTGTCTCTACCTGTTGTCCTATGGTGTTCCCGGCCCTCTTCCTTGCTGTCCCCAAGCCCGTCCCTTACTTGCCCTTGGATGGGGATGGTAGCACTGCTCTGCCTCTAACCACTTAGCATCACCCCACCACCTCCCGCCACTGTGCCCTTGTCTGTGTGAATATACCATCTGTCTCCTGATCACTGGGCCCCAGGATGTCCTCCAGTTCCTCGACATCCTCTCCAGGGATGCCACCACCTCCTCCTCGTGCACCTTCAGGTACCCTTGAACTGCATGAGAAAATGTGAACTGTCAGTTGAGCTGTGCTTCCCAGCTGGGGCCCTGGCTGTTGTTGGCTGGGCCCCTCCCCCCCCCCTTCCCTGTGGTTGTTCTCTTACCTGGATCATATTCCTCCATATCCTGGGGGGCGTCCTTGGTGTCAGCCCGCTCCCCGTGCACCCCTTGTCCCTATGGGCTTCAGGGGCACACGCAGAGGGTGGTGTTTCCCCCTTTCAGTTTCCAGGGATGCCTCCTTCACCAGTAGGATGGGACTGTTCCCTCACGCATCCTGGCTGGCCTCACCAGGGGCTGAGGGCTCCCCTGCTCTGCGGGTTCGAGCAGGGCATGTGTTGTTTTTGCCCTCTTTCTGCCCCTGGCAAAGGATGTGTCATGGATGCGGGAGGCCACAATGTCCTCGTCCATGCAGAGGAACCGATCCAGCTGGTCATTGAACTCCATTGTGCACATGGCACGACCAGACTTGAGATTGTTGTCCTTTATATGTTTATATCTGGACCTCAAGCCCTTTGCCTGCTGCATGCATTGGGTGACATCCCTTTTTTATCCCAATCACTGCATCTCCTGGGCGATGGCTTCATAGACTTGTTCGGTGTTGTAGCTGCGCACCAGGTTGTACTGGACCTTTTCGGGTCCCCCACATGCATATGAAGTCCTGGGTCTCTTGCCTCTACCAGAGTTCCCCCTTTTGGGTTCTGCATGGGGGGGGGGGCATCCAGCTTAGTGCATGGGGCCCACACAGTGGCTGTTGTGGCAGCGGAGCAGGTGGTCTCCTGTTGGGGGAATGCATGAGGGTGAGGTGTTGTCCTGCTGCATCCCTGTTGCTTCTGTGGGGTAGGGATGTGCGAACGTGGTTTGGATATGTGGTGTTCTGGCCGAACTTGACATGTTTGGTCGACCGAACTGAACGTCCAAACCGAATGTTCAAAAGACCGAACAGTTCGGTTGAGTTCGGCGGCATTCAGACGGGAAAAACATTCATTCATTCATTCATTCACATTTTATTTATACCCCGCCTCTCTCATACGACTCGAGGCGGCTAACAAATACAAATTTACATATGCTGGGGATCCTTTCCCACGCAGGGGACCCAACCATAAACAAAAACCAAAATACAATCAAAAACTTTATACATAATAATTTCCACCTATCATAACTCCAACACAAACCACCCCAAAACAACAGGGCGGTCTCCCTCATCCAGTACCCTCCTCTCACCAGGGTACAGGCTGACTCCACCCCCCTCTCACCGGGGGGGCCAGCCCCTTCTACCTTCTTTATCACAATGAAAATACAAGAAAAACAACAAATTTCATATCCCAACATTTCAATAGTCCAAAAAGACACTCCTGCACCTCCAACTAATCCACCCACCATTCCTCAGTTTCCCCCACTGAAACCAAAAAAATCCCCTCCTCCACTAATTCATTCTCCCCCCCCCTCACTCCGAAACCTCACTATCTCTACTCTACTTACATCAAGGAAGTATAATTCAACTAACCCACCATCCCTCAACATTCTCAATATATCTAATTCTACTTCTTCATACGCCCCCTCCCTCAATTCCATCCCCCCTCTCTCCTCTATATCCCATATCCCTTCCTCTTCCACCACATCACTCATAGTCTCCCCCCCCCTCCTGCCCTCCATGCCCCAAAGGGCCCCAAAGGGCCGCGCCCTTTGGCCGCGGCCCTTCGGCTCGCGAATGATGGCGTGCGACTGGCAGCACAGCCGCCGGGCCTCCTTTTGAACTTTCCCCGGTGCATGGCGCGGGGGAGGGTGGGGGGGAATTTCCCCTGCAAACCCCACTCACGCTGCCCTTGTCTCCCACAGGTCTCTCGAGGAATCCAGCAGCAGCCAGGCATCCCGCAGCCGGAGCAGCAGCAGCGGCAACCAGAGCAACAGTGCAGTGTATAACAGTGGTTCCTTTGGGTCTCAGCATTGAGGCCTCTGAACTGTTCCTCGTTGTGCTCCAGAGCCCTCCTGTACTGCTCGGCCATCCCCTGGATGGCATCTATAATTTCATCCATCCCACGTGTGGTTTCCTCTAGCAGCTTCCTGGCCATGTCCTCCCTGTGCCACCAATTCCGCATCCACAATTTCTAGTTCCACTGGGTGCTCCTGGATGGGTCAGTCTGAGGTCTCAGTGATGGCGGACCTGCTCCAGGGGGGCGGGGAGGTGGGATGTTAGGCCATGCTGTCCCACTCCAGGCTCTGCGTCCCAGTGTGTGGCCCCTGTCCACCTGTGGCAGCCGATGCCCTGGTGCCCACTGGCACCCCCGACCTCCATCCCCTGTTAGTCTGGCTACCAGTCCCCACTGCAGCCCCCCTCATGGTGCCCTCCCACATGTCCACACTCAACACTCCTGCACAGAACCAGTATGTCCTGGCACTGTTCTGGTGGGTCCATGTGGTTCTCCCAGGCATCTGTGCACACAATATAGGGTGACTGTCATGGACTTGGATAGTGCTCTGAGGCAGCTTCACCCCTCTGGTCTTGACACCTCCACCCCCAACCCCCTGTCGAATGGGCTACTCACTATTCTCTTCTACATCCTTGCTGTACCCTGTGCCCTCCACCTGCATCCCCTCTGGCCCAGATGGGGGGTCCTGGCATTCATACTTGGGGGAATGCAGGTGGAGAGTGAAGGTGCTGCATCTGTCTTCCTCTTACTCCTCCTCTACATCCTCCTCCCTGGCCAGTGGTTCCATCGGGGTCTCAGCTTCATGGGAGGGCCCATGGGCAGGTGAATCAGGTCCAGGCTGGGCAGACAGCGTTAGTGGGGTTGGGTGCCCACCTGCTCCCAGCCCCTGGTGACTGCACTGCCAGGCAGCTGGGAAGCCACAGTCACCCCGTCCTTGTGCAGGAACTGGTCCAGCAGACCGTAGCATAGGCTTGTTTGCCTTCCATGGATCTCTTTATTTCCATGCTGCAAGTCCTTTGTCTGCTGCCGGCATTCGTTCATTGACCTATTGTACCCCAATCTGTGCCATCCACTCTGAAATACCCTGGAATACCACCGCATTCCTATGGGTATTCTTGAGCAGACCTTTGACCTTTTCATCCCCCCACAGGGCTATGAGTGCCCTGGTCTTCTCTTTGACCAGAACCGGCCTTTTTGCTTGCCAATTGGTGGGGGTAAGGGGGGCTGTCCTTCCACGCAGATGGGACCCCTATTTGTTTATTGCAGCATCAGCTCTCGCCTTAGCCAAAACACAAGTAATGGGAGCCATTATGTTATTGCAGTGCTTGAGCTGCTGGTACTTGCCTTTGGAGGCAGTACAGAAGGGATACCCATTAGTGGCTTCCCCTTGGCTGCTGAACCTGCCCCACCCCTCCAAGGGCCATGCCCCTACCTGACTGGTCCAGCTCCTGTCCTCCATTGCCTGCAGGTGCTGCTGCTGCTTCTCCAACCCCTGGGGCTTCTGTAAGCACTGGCCTCCATTCTGCCTGCAGGGTCAACACATATTTGGGTTTCACATACAAGGGCTGGGGTGGGGGTGGCAAACCAAGATGGCAGTGCTCACTCAGGGAGCCGCTCTGGCCATTTGGTCCACCAGCATCTATGATGTGGTCAGGTGCAAAAATGGCTTGTGTTTCCCTTGCCTTTAGGATTGCTGAGGCAAACCCATCTATCTAACGAGGCATTTCCTCTCTGCTCTCTAAGCTCTGCTTGTTTGAGAACTCTTCAGGGCAGAGAATTCTTCTTGAGTTTGGTACATTTAACCCACTATAAAGTGTCAGATACAGTTACAGTGTTGTAAAATAAAGTTATTCCACAGGGGTTCTACAATCACAAATTCTCATCACCAGGCAGTCAGCCTTTTGAGGTGACTTGGAGCTGTTTATTTCACCTACATTGATTTGTGTGTGAGGGGAGGCAAAAGTAAACACACTTTTCTACACATCCCTGCCTTTCTTGCTTGGGATTTGGGTTTCTCCCAATAGATGTGCTCTCTAGGGACAAGGAAAGAACCTTCTCTTTCTTATTGTGTAACTGTCAGTCTCCTAGCTCCNTCAGTACAGTGAAAGCTCAAACAATATGGTGCCAAGAAAGCTATTTTATTTTATATACAGCATAAAGAATAAAAGTACACAACATAAAAGATATACAAAGCATCTCACATCCCTTTCTGCAAGCCAGAGAACCCCAACAACAGCTGCGGGATGATATCCAGGTGGGCCCCAGGTTCTGCTACGCCCACTCAACACGTCTGTGGAGTGGCCAGCAGTGAAGTTCTTTTCAAAGATGGGACCCCAGCTGTTGTTTCTTATAGTATTCTGGTGTTACACGCTCACTTCTACAAATCCTGCACATGTGTGACCAATTCTAACTAGTGCAGCTGCATCTTTTCTGCCTGCGCCATTCTCAACTTCCCAATTAAGCTCACTACTGATAAGGCTTCCCATAACATTTAGTTACTTGGCCTTGATGTTCTGAACAACAACATATACAATACAAGAAAGTTGCCAAAGAGGCTTACATAAGATACATTCGTTGCATGAAATGAGTTGCCAGTTCTCAATTTTACATTACATATATGTTTTTACACATATGTCAATCAAGATGGATTCTACAGCATATACAGGCCAAAATAAGATATATAAATGCCCACTAATCTAGCTCCACCGGTGCACAAATGTCTTCTCACAGTCTTTTCACTACAGCAATCCAGTGTCTGATCCTGCTGTGCCAAATCCAATTCTGCCTCTGGGCAATCTAAAGTCTGCTCCTGCTGTGCCAATGTTGCCAATGATGCCTCTGAGCACTCTAAAGTCTCTTCCTGCTGTGCCAATGTTGCCAATGATGCCTCTGGGCAATATAAAGTCTGCTCCTGCAGTACCTAATCCAATGCTGCCTCTGGGCAATCCAATGTCTGATCCTGCTGTGCCAAATCCAATGCTGCCTCTGGGCAATCTAAAGTCTGCTCCTGTTGTGCCAATGTTGCCAATGCTGCCTCTGGGCAATCCAATGTCTGATGCTGCTGTGCCAATGTTGCCAGTGATGCCTCTGGGAAATCTAAAGTCTGCTCCTGCTCTGCCAATGTTGCCAATGATGCCTCTGGGCAATCTAAAGTCTGCTCCTGCTGTGCCAATGTTGTCTCTGGGCAATCTATAATAATAATAGTTTATTGTAAGCCACATGGCCAAAACAATATAAATAACAAGTCATTCTCATCTATACAAACATATGCTCGATAACGGGCAAAAACTAATAAAATACAATGATTATAAAATGACCTAGAACCAATGTAATTACAGTAAGGCCTAGGGTAACTATAAAATGAATATAAAACTATATTTAATTCCCAGTCTAAGATCCCAAAAGTAACCATATCCAAACGCAACCCAAAGATAAATATATATCCCCAGTCTGACTATTCAATACCAGAATTATCTGCTATAGTCCACTGGACATATTTAACATGCAATTTAGCCACTCTGAGGGCAAAAATTGCCACAGACTTTGTTCTTGCCAAGTCAGAGTCCCTCAACAGGAACATCAGCTGTTGTACTATTGGTCTGGATTGGTCCCACCCAAGTTCCAAGTGGATTCACCTGCGTAAATTGTCATATATAGGGCATGTCAACATGTAATGCCTAAGATCTTCTATCTCCTGTCCACAAGGACAAATCCGTTCACTGAAGGGAGTTCCCTGATAACAACCCTGTAGCACTGCTGTATTCATGGTTTGCAGCCTTAGGTTGCTAAATGTCTTTCTATGGGCAGGATCCACGAGATCATAGACATATGAGGCACCACCCCTGGCAGGTAAGCTATATTTATACATAAGCTGAGGCCCTCTGCCCCTGTCTATCCACATCCTGAATATGTTGCTTCAGCAATTTAACAACAAAGGAACTTGGATTACCATCAAAAAAGGCCTGAGAAAAACCTAAATTCAGCAGACATGAATTTACTTTGTGCCACCACAAATCCATGCCACATTCAATGTCATCTTGCTTTTCAATCCCCATCTGTCCCAAAATGGTGGAAGCAGACACTTCCCGCAGTTTTGCTCAAAATAACAATACACGAATCTGGATCAGAGCTCCCAGTGATTTCATGCCCAATTCCAGATTTATTGTAGCTGCGCTTATTGAAGGTGGAATGGCCAACAGTATTTTCCAAAAGCCATTTATCACAGGTTCAAGGAGAACCATTGTATGTGGGTCCAGACCCCAAATTTGGACCCCATAGAGCATTCTGGCAAGCAATATGGCCTCCATAATTCTCTGTGCCGCCTTTACACATCTATGACCATAGCAGAGAAAAAAGCGCTGAATTGCCAATGATTCCATATTTGCCTTTAATTTGATGGCAATTCCGTATTTGCCTTTCATTTGCCAATGCTGCCTCTGGGCAATCTAAAGTCTGCTCCTGCTGTGCCAATGTTGTCTCTGGGCAATCTATAATAATAATAGTTTATTGTAAGCCACATGGCCAAAACAATATAAATAACAAGTCATTCTCATCTATACAAACATATGCTCGATAACGGGCAAAAACTAATAAAATACAATGATTATAAAATGACCTAGAACCAATGTAATTACAGTAAGGCCTAGGGTAACTATAAAATGAATATAAAACTATATTTAATTCCCAGTCTAAGATCCCAAAAGTAACCATATCCAAACGCAACCCAAAGATAAATATATATCCCCAGTCTGACTATTCAATACCAGAATTATCTGCTATAGTCCACTGGACATATTTAACATGCAATTTAGCCACTCTGAGGGCAAAAATTGCCACAGACTTTGTTCTTGCCAAGTCAGAGTCCCTCAACAGGAACATCAGCTGTTGTACTATTGGTCTGGATTGGTCCCACCCAAGTTCCAAGTGGATTCACCTGCGTAAATTGTCATATATAGGGCATGTCAACATGTAATGCCTAAGATCTTCTATCTCCTGTCCACAAGGACAAATCCGTTCACTGAAGGGAGTTCCCTGATAACAACCCTGTAGCACTGCTGTATTCATGGTTTGCAGCCTTAGGTTGCTAAATGTCTTTCTATGGGCAGGATCCACGAGATCATAGACATATGAGGCACCACCCCTGGCAGGTAAGCTATATTTATACATAAGCTGAGGCCCTCTGCCCCTGTCTATCCACATCCTGAATATGTTGCTTCAGCAATTTAACAACAAAGGAACTTGGATTACCATCAAAAAAGGCCTGAGAAAAACCTAAATTCAGCAGACATGAATTTACTTTGTGCCACCACAAATCCATGCCACATTCAATGTCATCTTGCTTTTCAATCCCCATCTGTCCCAAAATGGTGGAAGCAGACACTTCCCGCAGTTTTGCTCAAAATAACAATACACGAATCTGGATCAGAGCTCCCAGTGATTTCATGCCCAATTCCAGATTTATTGTAGCTGCGCTTATTGAAGGTGGAATGGCCAACAGTATTTTCCAAAAGCCATTTATCACAGGTTCAAGGAGAACCATTGTATGTGGGTCCAGACCCCAAATTTGGACCCCATAGAGCATTCTGGCAAGCAATATGGCCTCCATAATTCTCTGTGCCGCCTTTACACATCTATGACCATAGCAGAGAAAAAAGCGCTGAATTGCCAATGATTCCATATTTGCCTTTAATTTGATGGCAATTCCGTATTTTCCTTTCATTTGCCAATGCTGCCTCTGGGCAATCTAAAGTCTGCTCCTGCTGTGCCAATGTTGCCAGTGCTGCCTCTGGGCAATCCAATGTCTGATCCTGCTGTGCCAATGTTGCCAGTGCTGCCTCTGGGCAATCCAATGTCTGATCCTGCTGTGCCAATGTTACCAGTGCTGCCTCTGGGCAATCTAAAGTCTGCTCCTGTTGTGCGAATGTTGCCAATGATGCCTCTGGGAAATCTAAAGTCTGCCTCTGCTGTACTAATGTTGCCAATGATGCCTCTGGGCAAATAAAATCTGCTCCTGCTGTGCCAAATCCAATGCTGCCTCTCGGCAATCCAATGTCTGATCCTGCTGTGCCAAATCCAATGCTGCCTCTGGGCTATCTAAAGTCTGCTCCTGCTGTGTCAATGTTGCCAATGATGCCTTTGGGCAATCTAAAGCTCCTGCTGTGCCAATGCTGCCTCTGGGCATTCCAATGTCTGCTCCTGATGTGCCAATGCTGCCTCTGCTGTCTGTGCCATGGGTTCTGTACCCAGGCAACTCAATGTCTGCTGCTGCTGCCAATGCCACTTCTGCTGTCTGTGCCAAGGGTTCTGCCCCAGCATCCCAATGTCTGCTGCTGCTGCCAATGCTGCCTCTGCTGTCTGAGTCATGAGTTCTGTACCCAGGCAATCCAATGTCTGCTGCTGCTGCCAATGCCGCCTCCACTGTCTGTGCCAAGGGTTCTGCCCCTGGGTGCAGTAGCAATGTCTGCTACTGGGTGGCCACATGATTCACCACTGGGCAAGGCTTGACCAATTGGCAGAATAGCTTGTTCAGATCCTGAGAGTAGGATGCAAGCCTGTAATGCCCGGCCAAGCAGGGGTGCCAGCCACCAAGCCCTGGCCGGACCTCTGCCACTCCCCCACCCATGCCAGCCAGCCTGGNCCGGCCAAGCAGGGGTGCCAGCCACCAAGCCCTGGCCGGACCTCTGCCACTCCCCCACCCATGCCAGCCAGCCTGGGGCGATCCACAGGAAGGGCTCGGCTCACATCTCTTTGGAACAATTGACCCATGTTCAACAACTGCTGTTCACATGGAACCCTTCTCCACTTCTGCCTTCAAAGTTCTCATTTGAATATGATTGATTATATATTTCCTTCTACCACCAAGATCACTGCTGCCCTGGCTGGGCCTCTGACGCTCCCCCACCCATGCCAGCCAGCCTGCAAGCAAGCTCCTCTTGGCTGTTTCCTCACCTGCCTCAGTGACGATGCTGGATACCGCCTCTAAAATATCTGTCTGTGTCCAACAGGAGCAGAACCGGCTGTCCCTGGGCCAAGTTATAGATTTTCAAGGGCCAGCTAGGCAGCATGGAAATGCCCGGTCAAGCAGGGGTGCCCGGCACCAAGCCCAGGCCATACCAAGCACCAAGCTGCAGCTCCCCCACCCATGTCAGCCATCCTGGGGCGATCCACAGGAAGGGCCTGGCTTGCGTCTCATCGGACCAACTGACCCATGTTCAACAACTGCTGTTCACATGGAATGCTTCTCCACTCCTGCCTTCAAAGTTCTTGTTTGAATATGATTGATTATATATTTCCTACTACCACCAAGATCACTGCTGCCCTGGTCGGGCCTCTGCCGCTTGCCCACCCATACCAGCCAGCCTTCAAGCAAGCTCCTCTTGGCTATTTCCTCACCAGCCTCAGTGATGATGCTGGATACCACCTCTAAAATAGCTGTCTGTGTCCAGAAGGAGCAGAGCCAGCTGTCCCTGGACCAAGTTAAGGATTTTCAAGGGGCAGAGAGAGCTGATCGAATGCCACTGGAACCACAACGCTCTCCTGGCACTCAGTGAGCAGGGGACATGGCCTCAGAAGATATAGCCAGGAGCCCAGGGGAGCCTGGGTTCCCCAGGACTCACACCAGGTGGGGACATGTCAATTGTGAAGACCAGCCCAGTGTGCTTCCCCCTCCCCCATGGTCCATGGCAGAGGGCGTACATGGTGGCTTGCTGCTCTGGTAGCCATGCTGGGAGTCGCTAGATTGAATCCCTCCCTAAACACTCTTCTGAGTGGGTGCTCTGAAGCAGTGCCACTCCGCATTGCCAGCCTGCAATGCCCGGCCGAGTAGGGGTGCCAGCCACCGAGCCCTGGCCGGGCCTCTGCCGCTGCTCCACCTGCAATGCCCAGCTGAGCAGGGGTGCCAGCTACTCCATCCCCAGAACCCACCATCAGCGTTCTGAAGCCATCATTCCACTCACGGGGAGCCATCACATGGAACCCTTCTCCACTTCGGCCTTCAAAGTTCTCCAGCCCCAGGACCCACCCTCAGGGTTCTGGGGCCTACAGTACAGGCAGGGAGGGCTGTCATACCACTGCATCAAGAAGCTTCCACTCTAGCGCCAGGACCCACCCTCAGGGTTCTGGGGCCTACATTCCAGGAAGAGAGGGCTGTCCATTCACGTCATCCAGAAGCAATAGGGGTTGCTGGTGCTGCTACTGCTCAGGCTGGGGGCAGAGATAGACTCCGCCAGCTGAAAGGGGTGGCTGCTCCCACTCCCACCATCCCCAGGGGCATCCTGCTGCTGCTGCCGTGCACTTTCCAGAGCCCTCTCTGCCTGCCGGACCCTCTCCACTAGGGCTGTAGCGGAATATCGCAGCGGTAGCTATTTCCGGCGGAAACAGTGTTTCCGCAATTAGTGGAATGGCATGGCAGAGGCTTTCATTCCGCGGTTTCATTCCGCAGTTCCACTTATTTAATTCCGCAACTTAGTGGAATCGTGGAAACATGACATTTTCGCTATTTCTGCAATTCCGCCAGCGCCACAAAATAGCGGAATAGCGGGTTTCCGTGATTTTTCCGCAATTCCGCGATTTGCAGAACCCCGGCGGAATTAGTGGAATATCCGCAGAAATGTCGCGGTGTGGCGCGGGCAATTCCGAAATGGCGGAACGGTATCGCGGCGCGGTAAAAGCTGCTGCCGCATCAGCCCTACTCTCCACCAGCTCACCCTTCCAATGCCCATAGAGCTCCAGGATCTCCTATTCCACCCCATAGTACCCTGGAGGTGCCCCGCTGTCCATCACCAGTTGAACCTGATGCAAGGTGGCTTTCTGCTTGAGAAGCCGCTCAAGCATCAGGAAAGTGGAGGAATTCCACTCAGTGGACACATCCTGCACCAGCTAGTGCACTGGGGAGCGTTGCTTGGCCAGCTTCACCTGGAGGAGGTCGCTGCCCATCACGCTCCAGTTAAAGAAACCGCTGGCCAGCTTCCTCCCCCGCTCGATCAGGGAACTAAGGGGGCCTGCCCCAATCCCCTTCTCCCCCAAGCCCAGAGCATCCCTGAACACCAGGTGAAGGGAGGGATTCTGGTGAAGCCCCCCTCGCAGACTGCCCTCAATAGGTTGGCCGCGTTGTGCGTCACCATGCACCCCTCAGTGAAGGGCACGCCTGGCATGACCCACTCACTCGCCATGGCAGTCAGGGGTGCCTCGATGTTCCAAGAAGTGTTGGGTCCGCGGCGTCCATGACTTCTGCCTGAAGCAGGGCCACGTATACCTTGCTTCAGGACTCCTCCTGCCACTGTCGAACACTGCCTTTGGGTCCTGCCACCAGTGTGCCGTCAGTCACTGCCAGGTAGGCATGCTGCACATTCCTACTTAACCAGAGGTCAGCAGTGAAGTGGAAGGTGGCACCCCCAGCCCCTGCCATCTGCTCCCTCACCCGCTCCTTTAAAGGCCGGTACAGGGCTGGCACCACCTGCCAAATCAGGATGGTGCTGGCAGGCCTCCAGTTCTGCTCACTCTATGCTGTGCTGGGTTGGATTCTCCACTGTTCTAGTCACCATCAGGGCTGGGTGTTGTAGGCTGCCAGGCATCAACGGAGCAGCGGCAGAGGCAGAGGCCTGGCCAGGACTCGGTGGCTTGTCTGGCACCCCTGTTTGGCCGGGCGTTGCAGGCTGCCAGGCATTGGTGGCAGCCTGACTTAGGGTGGTGTGTGAGGGCAGCTTAAACTGGGGATGCGGGTGGTGCTGGAGCAGCGTTGTGCCCTCTGCCCTGTGTCGGGAAAGATGTGCTGTCAGTTACCATCCTGCCCGCCCCCCCAGTGCCATTGGCCCAGGCCCCCCTGCCCTGAGTGTCTCGGGGTCCCTCTACTTACCCTGCCCCTTCCCGTACATGTCGTAGCACTGCCTCCCTTTGTTTTGTCCTGGGCTTTTCTGCCTGACATGTTGGGAGTCAGCACACCCATGTCCTCACTGGTTTCTCCTTTAAGGGCTCCTGACTGGGCATTCGGTGTCTCTCCCAGTGGGTGTGTCTGCTTGCGGGATCCTGCTGGGCCTCTCTAGCTGCGTCTTGCTGGATTTAGTGGACCCTTCCTGTGGGTATGTGTGGTTTGCCGTTTACATGAACAGGTGGGTGTTGAACACCCATCTCCACCCACCTCCACCCACGGAGCATGCCGGCTCCTTCCAGGCTGCTCCGTGGGTGTTGATGGGTGTTGGTGGGCGGGTCGCGGGAGCACACCCACCCACCTGTTGACATTCACACAAATGTTCTCCTACCCATCCAATGGGTGTTGGTGGGTGGGTGATGTCCATGTAAAAACAGCCATATGCATAACATATGGACCCAGAGGTCCTGAAATGCATGGAACCTTGCTCCCCTGCCCCAAAGGGAATGTTATGTTAAACTAAACATTAAAAGTTAATTTTGGTAACTGCTTCCTTTTTTTTTTAGTGTTGTGTGTATATCCAACATTTCTACGTTGGGTGGGAACCCACACAACTATTTCCCTGCACATGTGTTCCTGATGAGTAGCATGGACAGATAATTCCTGTTTCAAGTTCTTTTATCCAGTATTTATCTGGGTATCAGGTTTGTTTTTTAATGCATATGTATTGCCAGTTTCAAACCCATAAGTCAGATAATATTTTTACATTTAATGCTGACATATTGGAGCTGTCAGCTGTTGTCAAGCCATTTACACTGAACCAACAAAGCAAGTAAGCACATACTATGGGAACATGAGTGAATCTTGAGTATAAACAAAATGCTGTCTGAAATGGATTCGTATCAGTACAATTGGTATCAATGGCCTTTAATGATGTCAGTTTCAGTTATTTTTATTGCCAACCATCTTCCCTCTCTTCTGACTGAGTTTCTGTGGAAAAAAGCAAGTGGTTGGAAGTGAAGAGTGAGCAAAGATTGGCAGGCGTTAGTGCCTGGTTCCATGTAGAAAGACCAAAGGGATTCCAGGAGGGAATTTCTAGGCAATATTTCTCTCTGTGTTTGATTTGTTGTGTCTGGAGCTGACTGTTAAATTAATCTTAAGGCTCTCTTAGGGAGGTGAATATTATATTGTTGGTGGATATTTTTCAAATTCTATCCCAAGAACAACCCTATCTAAACAATTTCCTTTTCTACAGAGTTAGGAAAGGTTCTTGGTTTCTGATGTCCAAATGTTCAGATTAGCAGTTCTCCATGAGTGGCCTTCATTGAGATTCAAGAGGAGCAAAAAGTCTTCACTTTTAGTCCAGTGCAGTGTTTGAAAAGGAGTGTATTTGATTAGTTCACCTTAGCAGTGACTATTTTGGGGTGGAAAACCTGGCGATAGAATGCAAAGATGGCACCAAAACTTCAAACCACACAAAGAAGCATGGATAAATGTATGCTGGTTATAACCCTTAGGGACAGGAAAAGAAATGGATGGGTTAGCTATTAGGGATGGGCGAATGTGATTCAGAAGTTCGGAGTTCGGATCGAACTCGACAAGTTCAGTCGACCGAACCGAACTTCCGAACAGAACTCGATTTTCTAACTGAACCGAACCGAATTTCCGAACTCGGCTCTGTTCGCCCATCCCTAAAAGATAATATTCCATTTAGTTCAGAGTTCGGACCGAACTCAAATAGTTCGGTCGACCGAACTGAACCAAATTTCCGAACTGAACCGAACCGAACCAAATTTCCAAACTCGGTTCTGTTCACCCATCCCTATTAGCTATCAAACCAAAGGATGCATTGTCATGTGTAAGAAACAAAGCTGAAAGAACTATTATTTATTTATTATTATTACAAACATCTGTATCCCTCACCCTCCTGCACACTGGGAGCTCGGGGCGGCAAACAACACAAATGGTCACAAAATATAAAATCCTTTTAAAAAATACAAACATTTAAAATATGAAAATAACCAAAAACAGAAGGCTAAAAGGCAGGAAAAAACCCTCCCCCAATCCCTCCACCCTACCCACCCCCTCGGCGAAGGCCCAGCAGAACAACCAGGTCTTACAATATCTTCGGAAAGAGGGGAAGTCTGGGGACAGATGGGACTCCAACTAAATGGCAATGGACAGGCCAGATGGGAAGAAAAAAGGATCAGTGATGGACGAAATAAATTCTTGATTACATCTCAAGAGACAGAAAAAGACCAAGGAAGAGACCAGCTACCAGATGGATGGGTGAAATCAAGAAGTTTGTGGGCACTCAATAGCAAAGAATAGTTTAAGACAGAAATTCATGGGAATACATGAGGGAGGCCTTCACCAAGTAGTGTACTGAAGTAGGCTGATGCCGATGATATGATTGATGATGATGATGATGATACAAATGTAATGAATGCCTAGAGTATATCACATGATTTATTTGGTCTCGAAAATCATGTTTCGGAATGGAAAGCCATGAGACAAGGCTTCAAAGAAAATGAACATGTTCCTTAAAGTGTGATCATAAGAAGACTTCTAGACTTCATGATCATTTAAGTTCTTCAGGAAAAAGGGGTTCTTCTCTTCTGTTTGAGCATTGCCTCATTTATTTTCCGAGATGTAGGTTGAAAAAATGGTTTACTTTCATCCTGCAAAATTCCCAGAGTTTCTGATGCTGATATTAAACTGTCACAAACTCACCCAAAATCAAAATGAAGTGAAAATTGCTTTGGAAGGTATTTTAATGGCTGAGGTAACCCAACACCCCTACCTCCCTAGGCTTATTTAGCTGGCATATCCTTTGATCAAACTCTTCTCTTGCAGCTTCTCACCCTTAGGACTTAGGCTGTTTTCACACAGACCGCGGCGCCTCTGCAGTCCATGGGGGATGGGTGGAGGCGGCAGCGGGAGGGCGGTGCATGGGAGGCCCATCCCGCAGACACCCACCCACCTCCACCCATGGAGCATCCACCATTGGTGCCCGTTAATCCGTGCGTGGGGGAATCAATGGAGATGGGTGGAGTGCAGGAGCGCACATGCAACCCCCACCTACCCATCGTGGCAGTCCCATGGACATCCCCCCCCCACCTGCCCACACATGTGGACGAGGGGGAGCATCCATGCGAAAAGGGCAATACTTTCAATATTGCTTATGGGGTTTAGGGATTACTGAGCAATTCTGCACCTCTGAATAGCACTGTCCTGTCTATATGTTCTTATCATAGAGGACTTTTATGCCCCTCCAACTTCTTTTCATAACAACATCCTGGCATTAGATTTGCCTCTTCATAAAGGGGTGAAATTGATCCCTGAAGAGGGGGTCAGCACCAAGGTCTATACACCTGCTAAAACTAGGGCCTATGTGGTCCATGGGAGTTGTCTTTGCCTTTTGCAGAAAGTTGAACTTCAACTTGGGGATCGTGAGTTTATGCTGTTTGGCTGTTTTTAAGTATACTAAGAAACAGAGTTTTCTCATCTCAGGCATTGAATTATAGCCTGCAACTCACTAATATGAGAAACTGACTGGTATGAGAAAAACTATTTTCTTCTTAGTACATCTTGACAATTTCCATAGTTAATTTGATAATAGCTGACAAATAATTTGTCCATTATTCGAGAAAAATATGTCTGATTATAATCTGTTGGCCACTCTTACAGGAGCTTGTCAGCTATTTGTGTAAAATTCAATTTTATTTCTGAAGTTGTGTTAAAATAATTAGTGGAGACTCCTTTCAATATATATGAGGACCAGGCAAAGGCAGACCCACAGCAAAGAAGAGAAAGGGAGCAAGGGAGATTGCTGAAGAAGCTGAAGATGTATCTCAGGACTGTAACTGTTCTGTCCATATTTCTCTTTTACCTTACACAAGGGAACTCTTTCCATGTAAGAGAAATGAAAATAAACTTCACATGTTGTCCATTGTAACATAGGGAGGAAGCACACTATGTAAAACAATTATTCTCCCATGTGCTCCACAATTAAATCCTGTGAGGAAACAGTCTGGTTTACAAAACCTGGCTCTTGCTGTTTCTGTAGGATCACTGTCAGGAACACTGGGAAAGCAACTATTGTACCAATTCCTGATGAGTCTGTAGTGGACCCTGATAGCAAAGATCAAGACTGGTACTTATACAGTACCATCTTTTCTCATCAATTTTCTAGTCAGATAAATTCAGTTCTGGTGTAAATGGTTCAACTGCATTAAAATCTGCTGAATTTCTCATACTTAAATATCAAAGAGCAGTTGTGAAAACTTCAAAGAGTTAATGGGCTCGTTGTTTGTTCCATATTGCAGAAAGTTGCAGTGAGGAGGGTAGCAGTTCCAGAACCAGCACTGAATGGTCCATCCCTGCAACAGTCTGATGAAAAACTTATCTGTCTTTAGTCTGTGTAAGTGACAGCAAATTTGAAAATACTTTTAAGTATTACATTTTTTACAAACTTAAATGATTTAAAACTCTAATTTTAACCTTTTTTCTCCCAAAGCTACTCCTATGTAAACCAAACAAATGACCTATAGAAGAAAAACATGATGAATAGAAAACTACAGTACTTCCTAGTCAGAGGAAAGGAAAGTGACTCCTGCCAGGTGTAAAAATGTACTAATACAATTAACTTGTTAAATACCATCTGCTCATCCAACTTTGCTTAAGCACAGCTTGAGTTTCCCAATTCCAGTGGAAATGAATGCTGTGAAAATTAAATGCTGCTCCCTCTGTAAAAATGAAACCTCCTGGCCTACCTCTTACGTATGCATAAAGAAACCTTAAACTACTGAGCTGCTGCTCTACTCTGAACTTCATCAGTAAAAGCCGATGCTTCCCCTTCACAGAAGTGCATTTGTAATTTTAATGTATTGTAAACCATTACCAGGAACCTGTTTGTTGTGTTTTCCCCATTGTCACCAATTAAAGCGACTCATTTTCTCATTTAAGTCAACTGAATTTTCATTGTCACAAGCGTGCAGATTCTTTGTGATTAAAGAGAACATCTTAGGGTATTTTTAAATGAGCAAGGCGGGCAGAGGGGTCCATGGCCACTAAGTGGCACGGCTGGGGGGCACCCGTGCACATGGAGTGAGCAGGGAGCGCTTCACACGAGCAGTTCCTGTCATGGCTTCCTGGCCATGGAAGCAGCCTCCCAACATGGCTGGCCTCACACGGAGCACTCCCAATTTTTTGACGGTGCTCCGTGTGTGGCCATGAGTGGCCGCTGCATGGTTCATGGGAGAGCGCTTCCCCATGTCCCAGCTTCACATGAGCATTTGGATGTGTGGTTGGTGGGAGGCCATGCGTGGATGTATCTTGTTTAAAAACACCCTTATTCTAAGGAAAAGGTTCTCTAACAGTGGGTTGGAACCCCAAGTGCGATCAGTATCACAATGATATTTCATATACTTTGCATATCATTGTTGCTGTCTGGTGTCAGAATTAAATTGGAAGTTTCAAAATATTTATTATTTATTTAAAATTATTGCTACCCCACCCCTCCTGCTGCAGGCGGCTCAGGGCGGCTTACAATCAACACTAAAAACAACAACAATAACTAAAAACAAGACATAAAAAGAAGGATAAAGAATAACACACTCCTAATGCAGGTAAAATTTTGGAAACCACTGAAGAGCATAGCTGTACCTGAATCAAATGTAACTATAATTGTCTCTGTAAATCTGTAAATCTGGACAATGGTAGAATCATAGGATTGTTCACTAATTTCTAATCTTCTTTCATGTTCTTAATCTAGGGCTAGGATTAATTTTGCAAGAAACCTCCTTGGTTGAGCTTTGGTTTTTAAACAACAAATGATGCTGGAGGTGATTCAGATTAGGTGCTTTTCTCTTTGAACCACTGAGGTCAGGTTGTATCAGAGAGTGGCTGCTTAGACTCTGCCTGTTTGAATGGCAAGTATATCAAATAAGTCAGAGATCAGTGAGGGGCTAAATGGTCCATTTCCTCTTCCTTTCTAGGTTTCCTTGCAGTTTGATGCCTTTGATCTGCAGCTCTCCACAGACTGCAGTGCTGACTATGTCAAAGTTTACAATGGAGCCAGCAAGACATTGGAGGTCCTCCTGAACAAGATTTGTGGGGCAAAGATAATACCCCCAAACATTAATGGCTTCTGGCACTATGATGCTGGTGGAGCTTGTCAGTAATCAGGATGTTGCAGCCAATGGCTTCAAGGCTTCCTACACTTGGGTCTGAGCACAGAGGGAACAACAGGAAATTACAGCATTTTAGGGACCCGTGTTCAATGTGTTTTCCCATTGCTGCCACTGGGGAACACAGGTCCCTTACCCATCCATACAGCACAGAGGGAGATTATTTCAAGAAGGGATACATATCTCTGATAACTGTCATCTCCTTCTCACTTTGTGTCAGGTTCTGAGTGAGCTGTGATCAAGACTGTAATGTCTCTAAGGTCACTAGAGACAGTGGGTGCAGCCAGACGAGCCCAGCCAGGACTAATCCCCGTGCACCTGGGGTGAGTAATTTCAGCCACCACAGTGCAAGGCCAGCGTGGAGAGCAGGGCAGATGGTCCTCCCCCCGTCCCCCATGGGGAAACCGGGAGTGGGGGAGCCACTGTTGGCCATCCCGCTATGCCCCAGAGCAGGCCAAAGTGTCAGTAACATGTGCAGGCACCCAGCCCCACCCCACCCACCCTCTCCCAGCCCAGTCACTATCCCACCCTGACTGTGACATGGCCATGCGGGAATGGCGACAGCACCCTTCGCTTAGAGCCCCACAGTGGACCTTGTCATGGGGTAGGGCAGATGGGTACCAGGCCCACAAGCAGCAACATGCTACCACAAGTTGGGCAGCCTTACCAACTTTGGGTAAGGCTGCTTATGTCCTGCATCCTTGGCCTTTTTCCGAAGAAGTAGCAGCCAGCTGTCTGCCTTGCACTGGGGCAGAGTGAACATCTGGTGGCCATTGGGCATAAACCAAAGAAGTAATCCAAGAGTCAGGGCTAGCCTAAAACAAAGAGCCTAGGGTAGGATTTCAGGCAAAACAGGGTTAGACTGGCCAAGGCAAGGCTGGGTTCAGGACAAGGTGAGGTGAGATAAATAGGGTAGAGCAAGCTCAGGCATGAGCTTAAGTCAGGAACCTTCTGGTTAAACAGATGGGGGTGCAGGAAGGCATATAGGATCAGGAACCAATCACGGAACTGGTATGGCCAGACCAATCAGGAGACCATGAAGGGGGGAAAGGGTTTTGTTGGAGATGATGCAACTACAGGTTGCAGTTCCAATGTTATACTGTAGCTGATCTGTGGTAGCATGGCTGAGGCTTCAGCTTAGAGGGCTGGATTCAAGGCTTGCAGGACCCATAGCATACCTCTCAATAGTCCCTGTCTCTCTTTGATAGCTGAATTCCACTGTCAGGAGCAGGGGCATAGCCAGGGTGAGAATGAGTCCTCTACTGGGGCACTCCACTCCAGTTTCTACATGCATGTAGGCCCCCCCCAGGCTTGTGGGTCCTGGTGTGGCTGCACCTGCTATAGCTACACCCCTGGTCAGGAGACTTCAGGGGTCAAAGTCCCTTTTTCTGAAAGGCCAGTTATCAAGTCTGGGGCACCTCTTTCCTGGTTGCTTCGCAGGAAAAGCACTTGAAAGGACAATGGGGAGATAATGGAAGTTATGGCAAGCAACTAATTGGAATGGTGATTAGGTGAGCGTCTGTCCCTCTTTATACACTTGGAATGTTGGGCGGCGTGTGCACGTGTACGTGCGTGAGGGGCAGAGCTTTGTCGGGGAGGGGTGGCTTGTCCCTCTTTGGCTGCTGGAAATATTGGGATGTATGCCAGGAATCCTGACACTTTTTCCGAGAGAACAGATCAGCCTTATATGCCTGTATCAAATTCTAGCAGACAAGGGGTATGTTTACAGGGATTTGGGTCAGAATTGTTGAATATATTGCCTAACAGTGTTATTTTCTAAAGCACCCAACACTGGAATGATTCTGCTTTTCTTGAAAGAAGCACGTGTTGCCACTTAACTTAGAGCAACCAGTTTTAGGCCAATGCTGAGCTCTTCTGAAAATAGCTCCATAAAACCATAGGCCTTTATAATGGAAATTTTATTTTAGCCTCTGTCTGCTCATAAAAAGTATCTATTAAATAACAGCAGCAGTAATACAGCTTACTTGATATATTATGCAGAATTAATAATATTTAATATTACTATCCATTAAAATAGATGTCTAGGCAGACTGTTGAGGGAGATTGTATAAATCCTGAGACAGGCATATTACATGACAAAGGAGTCATAAAATGGAAGACAGTATATCTGAGAAATAACCATTCTTCCCAACTTGTAGAGATCCTTGAAATATATTCCCAGCAAAGCCCCTTTTCCCCCCTCTGATCCACTTAACTAATAATTAAACGTTCTATTCTGTTCCTTCTATGTGACATCCGATTCCTTTCATGTCAATGTTAGATAGGTCTATGCGAGGAGAAGAAAATATGCTAACTATCCATGCCAGATCGGTGGGTTAGTTTAAAGGACAATATGTACCTGTCAAGCATGGTACAGAGATGCAAAACTATTCTGACTCCCCATATGCAGATAGCTTGGAGATAGTGTTGTGCACAAACACACATAACACAGCATGCTAAATATTCTCTTGTGGTGGTGGTTTGTTTGTTTTTTACAGTAAGAGCACCAAACCGCCGTAGAAAGATGTGCAGCTTCTAATTAAGAGGAAAAGAAAGTCTTCTCTGTAGTTATCTCAGCTGTATTTTTCTTACTTTGCCTCCTTTCTTTGCTTTGGTGGTCAACAGGAATTTGCAGCTTTTGTGAATGAAAGTCCCCAACTAACCCTTTGTATTGGTTAGGCTGTTCTACAAGCCTGTGATTAAATATAGAAAAGCAGATCCAGCCTCAGGGAATCTGAAGAGGGAGTGAGGCTTCCTTTTTGTACTACAGATTATTTATTTATTTAATTTTTTGTCCCGCCTTTCCCTTAAAAGGCTCAGGGTGGCTCACATATTAGATTAGCTTAGGCCGCTTTTACATGAGCGGGTCGCAGTCGCGTGATCCGGTCGCGCAATTTTTTGAAATCATTAGACGTGACAATGGATGTGAACATGCGCATTAAAGGCAGTGGCACATTGTTTGCCGACCATGAATTAAATACCTCTATGCCTTTAATGCGCATGATCGCATCCATAGTCACGTCTAATTCCGTCTCGCAGGATTTTGAAAAATTGTGTGAGCGAGTCGCACGACTGCGACCTACTCATGTAAAAGCAGCCTTAGAGAAGGGCTGGTGCTGCTGTATTTGCTGCCCTTCTACTTCCAAATTACTCACAGGTGCTTCTTAAGCACCTAGCACCCACCCTTAAATGGGCAGGGAAATACATAGGCTACTAAAGAGCCTAGAATGTTTCTACCTCGAGTCCTACAATATATATACCTCGCTTAAGACGCGAGACCCCAGAGAGATACCTCTTTCTCCGAGACTCTCTTTTGAGCTACAGGCACCATCTTAAACATGAAGGACCATACGTACCTCAAGATAACAGCCAAGGATCCCAGGAATTTACCAAGTCAAGAGTTTCTGAAATAGGAGGCCTCAGACCAGGTCTTGACGATCTCAGAGGTAGCCAGCAATTTTGGCTGCCTCCATTATGACAGTTTCCACCTTGACACATTTAAGTCACCAGTTTAAAGACTAAAGCCCCCTTGACAGTTATGGGATGTTGGCTACACATTCTTTAGGACTGGGACTCTGCTGTTGTGATTGCCCTTGAAGAACCACTGTAAAATATTATTATTTACATAGCACTTCCAGCGTTCAAACTCTTGTCTAATTAAGCCTCACAACAGCCCGGAGAGGTAGTTCATTATTATTCCCATTTTACAGATGGGGAGCTGAGGCTGACAGACAGTGCCTTGCCCAAGACTGCCAGGTAGGTTCATGACTAAAATGGGATTTAAATCCTGGTCTTCCAAGGTTCAAGCCTAACACATTTTCCACTGGGCTACACTGGCTCTCAGCAAAGAATTGTTCCTGTCAACAACAGGAGATGGCCCTTGGAGTTCCACCAGTTCTCTGGTGGATTAAGGGTATCCCTACCCCCAAATTAAGGGTATTCCTACCCCCAAATATAAATAGGAATTGTCTGTAGCCAAGCTACCCTTCAGTCGTGCAATACCTCCCTCTTGTGTTCTTTCTTCCTCTCTGTAAAACTGACAAAATCTTAATAAAATCTGCATCAATTTTTTTTTTTAATGTCTTGTTTTTGGACAGTTTAGGGCATCTGCATTTTCAGGTCTATGGTTTGCTTGGAGCAGCATTTCATTTTAAACTTTAGGATACAGAAATGAAATGAAAGAGTTGGTTTTAAGGGTAGGGTTAAGGTTGATATATGGGGCCCTATATATTCCTTAAAGAAAAGGTATTCTCTAATCTAAAAATGCAGACTTTTAATAAAACTCCCTGGCCCCTAGAAAACAAATATGAGAAAGACAGGGTTGTAGGTGGACATCTCTCTTGAGCTGACCATAACACTGCTATTAATGAAACATCAGTTTGTGCACATTTGTTTTTGAAAGGATTCTTTCTTAAGGCTGAACAGTTACAGCTCCCACACCAGAGAGACTACAATCTATTTTGCACAGGTGATGTTCACACATGGTGCTTCAATACATAATGAAAACTTTTAAGCCTGAACGGCAGCCACAGGGACTGTAGAGAGTTAATTAATGGCTGAAGATGAAGCCAGTGGAACTGGAACTACAAGTTCAGGGCTCAAGTAACAGGGAAGGGGGTATTGGCACCAGTGGGTGGGGAAGCTGGTGCAGCACTGGCACATGCTGGATTTTGTGTGGCCACACTCCCTTCAGAATGCAGTGATATTATGAGGCTGCTTAAGAGGTGTGACCATATTAGAAGGGGCATGGCTACATCAGGGAGGGAGCGGGACAAATGGGACATTCCCACCTTTTTCTGATGTGGCCATATTCCCCTTTGGTGCATCATCAGCCTATTTGACCATTCTCTTCTTGGCACAACTGTTTCCCCTGGAAAATACTCAACCTGCACCCCTGAGAGTGGCTGGGCCACTCAGCTTTTGTCAGGGCATCCTTACCTTTAATTTTTATTTTTTTTAAAAGATGCTGAAACTAGAAAGCATCATTTAGCTTGTAAGGTGTTGTGGATCTTGAACACCCAGCCTTTGGAATGCTGGCACACTGCCTCAGCCTCTAGCACCCCTCCCAGGACCTGAGAACAAATCTGTTTCTCCTCCCAATGCTTCCTTCTGTGTTTCCCCAGCCATTGCCTGAACCACACCCTTCCCAGGTATTTCCCATGTACTCTAGGCCCACCTCCCAAATTCCTGATTGGGTACCAGCTAGCATAAAAGCTATGCTGATACCAGCAAACAATTGGGCAGAGCAACTGCCACTTTTCTGCCAGCACCACTGCCTATATGCCTTCCTTCTCCGCTCACCCTGCTGCTTGCTTGCTTGCTCGCTCCCTTCCAGTCCCTGCTGTGTTTCTGACCCCTTAGCTCTTGGTACCTTGATTCCCCCCACCCTGTCTTCTGGTTCCTGACTCCCATATGGCCTAGCCTACTTACTATAACCTTTAGCCCCTTGTGCCTAGCTTCCTGATCTAGTCCTTTGATCTGTGTTCCTAGTCCTGTGTTCCCTGATTTCATGGCCCCCTAAACCTCTGGCTTCCCAATTCCTTGTTCCCTGGTTCCACTGTTTCTGGTTCCTTATACTCCTTCCCGTATGATGTGTTGAATTCTTTCCCTGATATCGTAGACCTATGAAGGGGTTTGCTCCCTGTGACTTGAAAGATCAGCGGAGGGATTCTCCTTAGTGCTGAAACTTGGTCCTTGGTTTTTCTTCAGAAAACACCAAGGCCCAGGGCATTTGAACTCAATTTATCAAGTTCTGAAGTTTCAAGGAAGGGCCCCTGAAACTCAGAAAATCAAGTGCAGGGAAGGGGGCCAGAGGCCAGCACTAAGCCCCTGCTCCCCCTTTCCTGGTCCCTGCTGTCCGGGAAGGGAATAAGCCAACAGGGGTGAGGGGAGGGTGAAGGCCTAGTTGGGGGGGGGGGGTCAGGTGCTTAGGGAGAGGAGGTGGTCGGGTGGTTTACTTACGTTCCAGAGGAATGCTGTGCTGATGCATGGCCTCTTCCCAGCTGGTAAGTTTGAAAATAATAATAAAAAACTGAACATGCTCACAAGGGCCTGAATGGCCCTTTCTGAGCATACTTGGCCCTTTTCAAAGATGGTGCTGGCAGCATCACAGGTCAGCGCCATCTTTGAAAAGGGCTAAGCAAGCTCAGAAGTGGCCATTCAGGTCTTTTGTGAGCATGCTTGGGGGGGGGGGCGGTTATTTTCAAACTTACCAGCTGGGAAGAGGCCACAAATTGTGTGGGATCCTTCCAGAAGGTAAGTAACCCACCCTGAGTCTCCCCTTGCACCCCTCTAGGCCCCCTGCTCCCTGTTAATTACCCTCAACCCCCTCACTCGGAACTCAGTGAGTATCTGCCAAGGGTCCGAGGAGCGGCCCAAACGCTCTGACTGCTCCTCAGAAAATACTCTCAAGCTTTTTATTATTATTATTTGGACCAGCCCTAGTTCTCCCTTCCTTGTTCTTAGTTCCCTTGCTGGCCTCCAAACCCCTCCCTTCTCCTTTTCCTTACTGCCCCCTATCTGCTACCTTGTGGCTCTCATGCCTCGTGTCTAGGCTTGTCTCCTGGGTTCCTTGCTCTAGCCTTTAGTCTGCTTTCCTTTCTCCCTGTCTTGTTTTTAGCCCATCCGTGGCCTTGTCCCTTACTTTCTCCTGGCTTGTCCTGGTTCTGTATCCTGATCCCCTATATCCCCAATCCCTCTTACCCAGGACCCCTGACATGGCCCCTCTGGCTCCATAGAGAGGCTCCCCCTGACTCTCTTCCACAAGTCTCTGTCTCTGGCTGGCCAGACAGCTTCTTGTCATGCTTTGTGTAAAGTGAATTCACTTGAAAGAATGAGGATTTGGTTCAGTATTTGTTTCTGAAGCGTGTAAACTTCTCTTATTTCAGAAAATTGCTCACATGGAGGTCTCTTCAACCCAATTTAAATATCAGTGTTAAACTTTAAACATTGTTCTCACTATCTCACGTAAATCTCCCCCCACTGCATCCTATGGAGCAGAGGTGTAGTCATTATGACTAATTATTCCCATAATTCCGTATATTGTTGTTCAGAATATGTAGTGTACCTTTAAGAGCTGTTAAGGACCATTTAGGCAAGGAGCATGTATTGTTTCAGGGAATGGGTTTGGGGAACCGTGGGTGCAAACAAACAAGACGATAGCCCACTGGAGTCTGTGTTTAGTCCATGCTGCCCCCACTCACATGTTTAGCGCGTGCAGCCTAATAAACGGGCAGTCCCCATGCACAGGTTTACTGTGAAAAACCTTATGCACATGCAGGCATTCTTCCCCACTGCATAATTGCCAGGATGTAGACACACATTAAGTCCAACTTACCATTTCCCTCCTGATTCAAGCACTGTGTTAACGGAGAGGCAGGTGCATATAAGGAATGGGAAGTATATGCATAGAAGTGTGACTTGTATAGCAATCAAATTTAGAGTCCCATGCCTCAGATGATGGTAGATTTAAACTTTTATTTATCCTTGCTGCAGACTTTGTTACATTCTCCACCCAAGGTGCAAATATACCCAATGAAGCAGCCACAATGAGTCTTCACAGCTCCTGAAAAGCAGACCTGTGAAATCAATGAGTGCGTTGGCAGCACATCATTTTCTTGAGCTCCATCACTGTCTAGTCTGCTTCCCTTTTCATAGTGCAGTTAAGTTTGCAGTTGAGATTCCCAGGTTGATATAATCAGATATAACTAACTTGAGGGAAGACAATGAACCAGCTGAACAAATGAAAACACTGCACGTAAATGCTGAAGAACAAAGGCAATCACCATCTTTCAGAACATTTGTCTCTTTCTTCTTGGTATTCAGGAAGAAGAAGAGTTTCTTGTAGGCTGCTGTTCATGATGGCATAACTGCAATAATAGAAAGTGAGTGCAGCTGGAGCATTTGTCAGTAGGAATGCAGGCCTTGAATTCTGTGCTTGGGATGCAACACAGAGCAGTAGTGCTGTATACTGCCGGGGGGGAGGAGCGGGATCCAAGTTCTCCATCTAGCTTAGTGTCTTCAGTCCTATGGCAGCGAGGTGGGACCCCGGGCCCATTACCGGCTACCGGATTTACCGGTTACCGGTTCTCCGAAAACCGGATTCCCGGATTAAATCCGGTATACCGGTACCGGATTTATTTCATTGATTTCAATGGGGCGCTGTGTCCCCATTGAAATCAATGAAATAAATTAATTCCCTCCCCCTCCCCCTCCCAGGCTGCGCGGGTGGAAGGGGGGACACCCCCCACCCACCCTGCCCAGCCTGGATTTTTGTTTAAAAAAAGACCCAGAG
>QEPC01009299.1:449256-472896 GCA_003113815.1 Sphenodon punctatus
AGTCTTTTTTTAAACAAAAATCCAGGCTGGGCAGGGTGGGTGGGGGGTGTCCCCCCTTCCACCCGTGCAGCCTGGACTCGGGGAGGGTTTGTTTTTTTAAACTTTTTTGCTGGGGCGTTAAGTTTTTTACATTGCAGCCATTTTTAAATGGCTGCAATGTAAAAAAATCCGGTACCCGGACCGGATTACCGGGTTGAATCCGATAATGCTGGTACGCCCGGTACCGGCATTATCGGATACCGGATTTACCGGTTTTCCCGCCCCACAGTCTTCTTAGTCCCCAATCTAAAGCTCACTGAAATCAAAAGGAATCTTCCCAGTGACTCCAATGGACTCTGGATCAGGTCCTAAGTCACCGCTGAGGACAGAGAGCCTTGGACTGCTCTGTGAGACAAATCAAATCCCCACGGCAAATATCATATCCATTTATTTTACCTGCTTTGAATCAGGTCTAACAAAGCTGCTAAGAAGTATTATTCAGTTCTGCTTCATTTACCCCCATTTATTTTGAGGGAGTTAGTTTTTCTGGTAATTTCAGTCATTTTGTTTCAGATATTCAAACAAATAACCAACTTTCTGAGCCGAAACTCCTCGAAAAACTATGGTATCCAAAATGAAATATACAAAGACCCAAACAAACAAATTTCATTTTGGGTGTAGATATTTATTTGGATGACTATCCAAAATGTGAACAACATCTGTGAGCAGAAACTCTAATATTTGTTTCACCTCTACTTAGATGTAGACAGGACTGGCCTGGTGCATTTCTGGTGGCAGAACATGCACCAGAAATTCTTTACCTGGATGAGTAAAAAACAAATCTGTCTTCATCAGTCTACTGGTTATTGACTTGTTCACATGACAGAAGCCACCATATAGATCAATATCTGGCAAGTTTTGCTCAGCAGAAGCTTGGATTAGAAGGAAGTCATGTTAGGATGAATGTGTTTCTACACCTACTTTGCATCAATGCCCCCATTGGGACTCTTGTTGACTAGATTTTCAAAAGATGTCATGAGAGCCAATATGCAGTCAATATGCTGAACTTGTTTGAAAATCTGGCCCTGGTTGTGGGAGCTCAGGAAATCAATACTGCCCTCATATTCATTCATACAATACATACATCCCTACAGTAGTGAATATGTTTTAAGTCCATGCATATATCCAAAGGTCTTTCCTATGGAAACACTTAAAGCAATGACATTTCACTTTTTTGTCTGCAAAGCACCATGAATTCTTGCAGCGCTGTAATAATATTTTCTAATAATAATATTTTAGTCTTGGACTGACTTTAAACAACACCAAATTTCACTGGCTCCCCTGCCCAATTTTTTGTAACAGGACTTACCAATTGAGTAGTTCAGCTTGAATCCAGAATACTGAAAAGCTAGATCACTGTGAAACTCTAACAGCACAAAATTCCCAGTAGAGTTAAAGGCTGGGATCTGCATTGTGGCACAGTACGGGCCAACAGCTGGGGATGTGAGTTTGTTCCCATCGTGAATGAGAAACCTGTCATACTTGCAGTCATCTATATCTTCCAGCTCAAAGAAAACCATTGTCAAGAATATCTATAGAAAACACAGCAAGAAGCGGAACACTTAACAAAGAAACAAATTGTCAAGTCACGCAAATTGTGTTTTCTGAACCCAGCAAACATTTGACTTAGAACTAGGAAAACTTGTGGATTGCATTGAGATAGGCGTAATTCCATTATCCTTAACTCACCTCTGGTAGAAGGGCATCAGGTGCAGGCTTGAACAGCTGCACAAACAATTAGGCATGCACACGCAACACACCTGTACAGCAGATTACTTTGTGTAAGGCCCATCACAAACAATTCACAGATGGGGCTAAAACGTTTTTGCTTTAACATTCGTTTGGGGCAAAATACATCTATGTATGGAAGGCCAAAAGCCTGTGTGACTTAAGGGCGAAATGTACAATTATGTACATAGGAGATTTGTCATTGACTTCAACGGGGGCTGAATTTCTCCCTCTGTTTGTCTTTCATGGTGCACAGGCCTCATTGGGACTGATCCCATGCCCCGCAGACACACAAATTGTGTGCACTTCCGGCATGGGGCCTACAGTGTGTGTGCAAACTGCACGGTTGTGCACATGGGTGTGCACACAGGACATGGGATTGGTCCCACCAATGGCACTTTGCTCAGGGGAAGAGTTTGGTGGTCTACCACAACCCACGCACAAGAGAATAACGGGAAAGGGACAAGCCCAATAATACTGTTACTTAAAATCTTTTTAACATATGGGACAATGTCCCTAAACATCAGTATACATGCAATATAATAAAATCTTACCCAAAAATCTGAACCCAAACCCAATTTAAAAAAACATTATGGCAAGTGGGACAATATCCCTACATCCAAGATAGGGACTCCACACGCAGTAGTTCCATGGCTATCCGTCTAGACACATTTGTGTGTTTAAATGCAAGCACAGGCCTGGCTAAGTACCAAACGTGGGGCAGATACCCCAGAAAAAGCTGGAACAACCACCCTGGTGACAATGGCTACGTGGTAGCCAAAACATGGCAACGAGTTCCACCCAGTCAATCATAGGTGATTGGAAGGGGCTGTTGCTTGCGGAGGATCAGAGCTGATCACTAGCCCACATTGGTCTCCTTTAGTTCACACACAGCAGTTCCAGCCTGGGAGGTATCAGGGCAGCTGCCAGCAGATGATAGTTTCCTTTCAGCCCACCAGTAACATCCCTGATCTTTTCCCTCATGGGGTGGTTACCAAAGGACGGTGAACTAGACGCCAGTTACCTGATTTAAGCCTGACAGGACCTAACTTGTCTGGGCCTGGGCAAGACACACTCTCTGCCTAAATATCTCAACTTAGGCCAGGATCCCCAGCTGTATCAACCCCACCCCCACAGAGCACCATGATATCTTGGTGCTCCATTGGGGGGCGTGTATTGAAAAGAGGCAGGGGAATGCCTTAGCCCCACCCCTTTTCTGATGTAGCCCTGCCCCTTACTGTACACCATGACATCACGGGGCTCTGAGGAGGGTGGGGAAATGGCGGGACCACTCGGACACATCAGGCGTGGGCTCAGAAGAGCTTGCCTGCATTGTGCCCAAGCTCGGGTCAGTCAGGCCCAAATCAGTCGGGTTTGGGCCTAAATTTGCATCCTGAGCAGACCTCTACTGTGAGTGCTCTCCCTCAGGACCAAGGAGAAACCATACCCACTGCATGCAGTCATGGGTGCTGCCATACATCCTGGCACCACATGTGAACTCCCGCTATAAGATTTCACACATGGGCCTCCACATTCTTGTTACAGGCACGGAGAATGTGTGTAAACTCCCTTTCACCCTCTGAGAACATTTCATGACGCTTCCTCCAATGTGCTGCTATACTGTGCTGCAATCAAAGGGAATCACTGTGCCTGGAATAGTAACCTCTCACCCTATGTTCTGATGGAGCTCTGATGATCCAGATGCAATTCTGGTTTTTGGGGTATTTGTTGGGGTAGTTTGGGGAAGTGATCACTCCACTGGTGTCCGTAAAAGTACCCCCACATGTCACTGGGAAAAGAAGAAAAGAAACCACAAGGACAAAATACTGAATAACTATTAACAGGAACACCTAGAGAGTTTTAAAAAATAACTTCTGTGGTACTTCCTCTCTGCCTTATCATGCACAAGGCCAAAGCCCTACAAATCTCCAGAACTAATAGCAGAAGTGTTCAGTAGCCTTTTTTCAATCTCTGGTTGCACTATTCCTAGCAGTGACGACTGGCTCAGTTTACTTTACTCTAGCAAGTAGCTAGAAACTAAGGTCTTATTCTTCCAAGGACTGATGAGATTTCAGATGATCAGGAGTAAGACATGAGGATGGTTGGTGTAATAGCCTTCTGAGAATGTAGATTCCTCTTTTTATCTTGGTTTTCTAAGCAATCATCATAGGGGCTGGGGGTGGAGGTGCTACAGAGGGCAGGATTGTTGGAAAAACAGCTCCAGATGACATCACCTTTTGCACCAGCAAACCCTAATGACCACTAGGGGCATTTGGGAGTAGAGATAGTGAGTTAGTGTGAGTGTCACTTAACCTTTCCTGATCTCTGCTTCTAAGCCCCCTCCCAGGTGGGATGTGCCCAGGAAGCTCCACTGGACTTCCTCCTTCTTCCTGACCTTTCGCTATTCCTAAATTCTCTCTCTGACCTTCAACATGACCGGCCACCATGCTGGTGGCAGCTAGCTAGTAAGACTAGGGATAGGTCTTTCCTATCACAATGTACTTCTCAATAAAGTAGTTTAGTTTAATCTAGAAACAATCTCCAAGGTGTTGATTACTACTAAGTTGTTGCTACTAACAATTCAAGCTGCTTTGGGGGTTTTGTTTTTCTAACTATTAATAAAAATCCCAACATAGGGTTATGGGCCCAGAATCCTCCTGAAGATCCTAACAGATTTTTTGGAATTCGAATTGAATCTCGAAGGAGAAAAGCACAACTTATTTTTGTACCTGGTTTTTGTTTTGGAACAAGACAAGCAGCATGGAGAAAACTCAAGGGAACCTCAACATTCCAAAGCTGGAAGGAGCGAATTTCAAAGAGTGGAGTTTCCTCATGCAATCTTGCTTAAAGAGTCAAGGTCTTTATGGAGTGCTAACAACACAACGACCTACAGCTGCAGGAGATAAACAAGATCATTGGGACAGACAAAATGAAAAAGCTATTGGAATCCTAGGAATCAATGTAAGTCCAAAACTGTTTATTCATTTTGAAGGGGTTACTTTAGCCAGTGAAATCTGGAACAGGCTGGAAACTCTTTATAACAGAAAGAGCCCCAGCGAAGCCATCTCTATAATACAGAGACTGTGCAATATGAAACTCAGAGAAAATGAAAATCCTACTCAGCATGTAAGCGAAGCACAAAGTCTAGCGAAAAGATTGAAAGACCTGGGAATAGATATTGGAGACACTGGGATTGTGGCTTTTGTCTTGAACTCTTTACCAGCTTCTTATGAATATTTGAAAACTGCTATAGATATTTCAGATAAAGTTGTGGAACTGGACTATTTATCTAGCAAGTTGAATGAATGCTTTATCAAAAGGGCAAAGCAAACCTCTGCAGATCAAGTTACAGCCTTTAGCTCAAAGAAAGGAAAGTTGAAGACTTGTTTTTCCTGTGGTAGTGAAAGACACTTACGTGTTAATTGCCCAAGTGCCAAAACAATGGAGAAATCTAAATCGCCCATTAAGAGCCAGACAGAGAGCCTGGAGAAAACTGCTAGCTCTAAACAGAAGGAGAAAGAGAAAATTAAAAGTTTTAACGCCATGTCAAAAGTAAAAGATGATGTGATCTATATTGATTCTGGAGCAACTGAAAATCTCCTCAAGGATATAGAAATGTTTTCAGAAATTGAATTGGATCACAAAGTACCTATTTCTCTAGCAGATGGGAGAAAGGTCTTTTCAGAAGGGCGTGGTCAAGCAAAAATCTTTTGTAAGCTCCCAGATGGTGAAATTGAACAAGTAATCATACATAAGGCTCTGTATGTGCCCTCGTTGAAAAACAATTTAATTTCTGTGAAATATGGAGTGAAAAATGGCTGCAAGTTTGAATTCATGGATGATCATTGCCTTGTAACAAGAGATGGTGACTCAATCCTGTATGCATCTCTGGGAGATAGTGAGCTCTTTGAAGTCCATAGTGTCAGTGAAAATGCAAATTTAGCAAGCAATCTCAAGTGCACCCACAGAGACTGTGATAAAACTTGGCATCGCAGAATGGGACATAGAGATGTTAATTCAATTCGCCAACTTGAGAAGAGGAATTTAATTAAAGACTTTAAACTGAAACTGTGTACTGAGAACTTAGACAAATGTGGATGTTGCATTTCTGCAAAAAGTGTTAAGCCAGCTTTCCACAAGCTAGAGGAGAGAAAGTCTCAGCGCCCTCTAGAGTTGATTCACAGTGATGTATCAGGTCCTCTGCAAAGGAGCATTGGAGGAAACCTGTACATAGTTACTTTTATTGATGATTTCTCAAGATTTGCCTATGTTTACACTTTGAGAGAGAAAAGTCAAGTGTTTGAAAAGTTTAAAGAGTATGTTGCATTGGTCAGCAACAAGTTTGGGAGAAAGCCTCAGAGACTAAGGTCAGACAATGGAGGCGAATACACCTCAAACGAAATGAAATCCTTTCTGAGAGAACAGGGAATTGAGCATGAGACTACAGCCCCATACTCTCCTGAGCAGAATGGTGTTGCAGAAAGGAAAAATAGAACCCTAATGGAGATGGCAAGATGTATGTTGAAAGATGCAAGTTTGCCAAGCAAGTTCTGGGGAGAAGCAGTGATGACTGCCAGCTATCTGCAGAACAGATTGCCAACTAAAGCCATAGAGAAAACTCCATTTGAACTGTGGTTTGGACACAAGCCTAGCCTAAATCACATCAGAGTTTTTGGTTGTGATGTGTATGCATATATACCAAAGGCAAAGAGAAACAAGTTGAATTGCAGAAGCAAGAAAGGAGTTTTATGTGGATATGTTTTAGGAGGCAAAGGATACAGAATTCTTGATGTTGAAACTGGTAATATTGAAATTTGCAATGTTGTGTACTTTGATGAAAGACACAGACCAACCAAAGGTGAATTACCAGACCTGGAGCCAAGGATCCAGATGCAAGAGGAACCAAGTGAGCAGGCCTTCAGCTACCAAATGCCAAGCTGTGAACCAGAACCAGCTGCAGATTCAGAAGGGGTTACAGAAGCTGCAGATTCAGAAGGGGTCACAGAAGCTGAGCCAGAACCCAGGCGCTCACAGAGGTCCAACAAAGGAGTTCCACCCTTGAAATACTCCTACCTCACCACAAGTGCAGAGCTGCAAGAACCCAGCACATGGAAGGATGTTGACAGGATGCCAACCCATGAAGCTGAAAAATGGAGGAAAGCAGCAAAGGAAGAGATTGAATCTCTACACAAGAACAAAACCTGGACACTTATGGAACTACCTGCTGGAAGAAAACCTGTAGGTTGCAAATGGGTCTTCAAAATCAAGCAAGATGCAGAAGGGGATGTACAGCGCTACAAAGCCAGACTAGTAGCCAAGGGATACTCCCAAATATATGGAGAAGACTATGATGAAACATTTGCACCAGTTGTCAAGCACACTTCCATCAGAACACTACTTAGCATAGCAGCTTCCAGAAAGATGCATGTTAACCATTTAGATGTCAAAACTGCATTCCTGAATGGAGAACTTGAGGAAGACATCTATATGCAGCAGCCACCAGGCTTCGAGCAACCTGGAAGGGAGAAGCTTGTATGCAAACTCCAGAAGAGCATTTATGGCTTGAAGCAAGCAGCTAGAGCATGGAATGAGAAACTGAATCAGCTACTGCTTAAGGAAGGGTTCACACAAGGAAAAGCTGACCCCTGCCTGTACTCAAGATTCAGAAACAATAAGTGGACTTATATCCTGACTTATGTTGATGATCTGATCATCTGTTGTGAACAGGAGCAAGACAGTCACGAGATTGTTGAGCACCTAAACAAGGAAGTAGAGGTGAAGGAACTTGGAAGCATCTCACACTACCTTGGCATTCAAATAGAAAAAGAAGAAGATGGAAGTTATCTTCTCAACCAGAAAGCAAAGATCAAGGATCTTTTGGAATGTCTGGGACTGACAGATGCCAATGAGGTCAGTACACCAATGGATGTCAATTTCCTGAAACAAAGGGAAGATGATGAGCCTCTGGCAGGCAACAACCAGTACAGAAAAGCGATTGGCAAGCTTTTGTACATAGCCACAGTGACAAGGCCAGATATTGCCACAGCGGTGGGAATCTTAAGCAGGAAAGTAAGTGCCCCAACCAAGAATGACTGGACTGCAGTCAAGAGACTGGGGAGATACCTGAAGGGTACCGCGCACTACGCATTGAAGATTCCAGTAAGCAGCAACCCTAGACTGGTGGGATACATGGATGCAGATTGGGCTGAAGACATAGCTGATCGCAAGTCCACCAGTGGACACCTGTTTCTCTATGGAGATGGAGCCATAAGTTGGACTAGCAGGAAGCAGTCACTTGTTACACTCTCATCAACAGAAGCAGAATACATATCAGCTAGTGAAGCATGCAGGGAAGCTGTGTGGATACACAAGCTGCTGTTGGACTTTGGAATTGAAGAGCCAAAGCCTACCACGATGTTTGAGGACAACCAGAGTTGCATTAAGCTCTCACAAATGGAGAAGTCCAAGTCTCGAACGAAGCACATTGACATAAAGTACCACTATGTTCGAGAGGCACAGGAAGAAGGGCTAATTGACTTGAAGTATTGCCCAACTGAAGAAATGGTGGCAGATGGACTGACCAAGCCACTACCAAGGAATCGATTCCAGATGCTACGTGAGCGAATGGGAGTCGTGAGCCGGTGCGACAGGCGATGAGAAGGGGTGTTGGAAAAACAGCTCCAGATGACATCACCTTTTGCACCAACAAACCCTAATGACCACTAGGGGCATTTGGGAGTAGAGATAGTGAGTTAGTGTGAATGTCACTTTAACCTTTCCTGATCTCTGCTTCTAAGCCCCCTCCCAGGTGGGATGTGCCCAGGAAGCTCCTACTGGACTTCCTCCTTCTTCCTGACCTTTCGCCATTCCTAACTTCTCTCTCTGACCTTCAACATGACCGGCCACCATGCTGGTGGCAGCTAGCTAGTAAGACCTAGGGATAGGCCTTTCCTATCACAATGTACTTCTCAATAAAGTAGATTATTTTAATCTAGAAACAATCTCCAAGGTGTTGATTACTACTAAGCTGTTGCTACTAACAATTCAAGCTGCTTTTGGGGTTTTGTTTTTCTAACCATTAATAAAAATCCCAACAGGATGGGAGATAGGGGTCAGTTTGGGACTACATACAATGGACAGTTGTAGCAGTGCCACACCATGCTCCCTCCTGGAAGGCCATCCACTTGTAGCCCGAAAATATAAGCCTGAGAAGTAGGTCTTTTCAGCCCCTGAATTGCTAAAAGACAGGTCAGTTTAAAGTTGTCAGGTTTTGGTGTCATTATTTCTGTACTGAAAGATGTTTTTAAAAGTGTTCTTTGGTTTATCTTGTTTACATACTTGTTGGCCATACGCCCAGACATTTTTGAAAGCAAACCATGTCTTGTTGGTTCCTTTGTTAAATCCTGTCAATGCTTTTAAACTATTTACTTTTAACATATATCAGTGGGTTCTTTGACCCTAAGCAGTGACTATTTTGTTAAGTGGGCAATGACATGGCAAAAGAAGTCAAAGGGTATTTTCAGACGTTATGTTACCACACTCAACTACGGTGAATCCCCCGTGGTGGTGGATGGTCCCGTAATGTCTGGTTGCTCGCCGCCAGATGTTCACCACAGTGAACCACCGGTGGTGAGCAAAATAACCACGCTTTCGAGGATGGTCCGGGCACCATCCCCAAAAGCGTAGTTAATTGAACCATAGCCCAGAATCGGTGGACGGTAACATCTGTTACCGCCGCAGATTCCGGGCCATATTGGCCACTGTGCCCGCCCATCTCCAGGAGGGCAGGCTGTTGGGGGGGCGGGGCTGTATGGCCACACAGGTTTCATTCTTTTCAAGCAATTTTAATTTTCATTTTTAACTTCAGTTTTCACTCTTTTTAAGCCATTTTATTTTCATTTTTAAAATGTCATTTTTCACTCTTTTCAAGCCATTTCTCTTTTTCCCTTGAAGTTAATTTTTTAAAATTTATTTTTAAATAACCTATTTTAGCATTAATTTTTTTAAATTTTTAAAATTTATTTTCCCAATTTTCAATTCTTATTTTTAAGGTTTTGTCCCCAGGTGCAGACTTTTCTTTTCTTTTAGGGAAGCACTTTATTGGTCTTATATAAATCTGTTTCTTTTCCATTTTTAACTCTGTCAGGTGCACAGAGTTCCCCCAAGTGCTTCTCTGTCTTTTTTCCTCCCTTTTTGGAGCTTCCGTGCTCCTTGCTTGTTGAGAGGCCTTTCCTCAACCTCTGGACAATGTTTGTTTTATAGTTTTCGTTATCTTTTCTATTTTTTATTTTTACTATTTTTACTTTAATTCTTATCAAGTCTCCAGCATAGCAGCAAGTTAACATCTTATCTTCCCCAGCAGGACCTCACAGACCCTGGCCAACTTTTTTGGGACCTGCGATATCTGCGTGGTGAGATATAGTCTCCAAGAAAATATATCATTGGGTGATTTCAGACATTACGAGATCACGCTCAACCACAGTGAATCATGGTCAATTCCGCAGCGGGGCCAAAGCGCCCTGCATTTCTCTTCAGAGGCCGCCAGATGTTCACCACAGTCAATACCCACATGGGGTCGATGGGTGTTTTCAGACGTGACGGGGTGGCTTCGCCCTGTCCTGAAAAAACCCCAGAGATTCCCCGCAAACAGACATGCCGGGGATCCCAGCGGGGAATCAGGGAGGGGGCGGGGCCACGTGGTGCAACGTGCGGCCGCACAGCCCCGGCCCCTCCACGCTCCCTCGCCGCCCGCCCTCCAGGGAGACGGGCGGGTGGCGAGGCCAATGCCGCCGCAGCGTATGGCCGAGTTCACCACGGCCCGGAATCCCGCCGGGGATTCCAGGCCATGATAGCCGACCATACGTTACTTTTTTTTTATGCCTGCCTGGAATCACGTTCACCACGCTTCAGCTGATTTTCGTGTCGGTAGCCCGGGAAGCGTGGTTGAAATTGACCCCATGTGGGTATTCAGTGTGGCGAACATCTGGCGGCCACCGAACAGATGTGCAGGGCACAGTGACCACATGTAGGTATTCAGCGTGGTTCACTGTGATCTCATCACATCTGAAAACACCCAAAATCAACCACACTTCCGGAACTCCCAGCGGGACAATCTCCGAAAGCGTGGTCAAAGAGATTCCCAATGGGAAATAACAAAAAGTAATGTCTGAATGGCAGCCACCGGCTGGAACCAAAGAAAATGATTCCAAGCCATGGACAAAGCATGCAGCGTCGCTGCCAGGCAACCAGCAACAACACAGACCAGGGAGGGAGATTTAAAGGGCACACGACAGCAGCCGGGATGCGCCGCTCCAGCGCCTTCCGGGTGCTTTGACCACGGCCCGGCCGGGATCGGCGTAATGTCTGTTGCACTGCCCTGGGCCATGGTCCGATGGTCTGATTCCCTGCCGTGGTCCCGGTCCTGTCATGTGTGTTTGGGGCTTTCCTTGACCACGGGGGGTGGTTGATCTGTTCACCCCCACCTGGAATCCACTGTGGTGAATCGGGACCGCGTAATGTCTGAAATCACCCGTTGTAATCAATAACTTTTTTTGCGTGCTTCTGTAGTGTTTTTATAGTAGTGTGTAAGCCTGTTTTGCAAGTCAATAAATTGTAGTATTTTAGTCATAATAATTGTCTATTGTGACTTTTTGGTGAGAAAACTTACGCTTTCCTATGGAGATCCCTGACCCCATGATGGAGCTAATCCCTTGGAGAATCTCTGGGTAACATACTCTCCCCTTCTCTTTCTCCTGGAAGTGTCCCCTCCCTCCTCCTGAAACTACCGGCTGGAGCCATAGAATTATTGCAGCAGGACTTGCAAGGAAGAAGGGAGGGGGAGAGGGACCAATCTCAGCAGCAGGAATAGTACTTCCCTCCTTCCCCCCACACCCCTGGAGTCCGCATCAAGTGACAACCCTATGCCCAGGGCTTCTAAGAAGAGGGAGGGGCACTCCCAGAAAGGAGGAAGCACAGCACAGCACTGCACTGTGCCACTGAAACTGCTAGATGTTTAGGGCCCCACTCTGACTCCTGCCCAGGACATTTTGTGGGTCCCTTTACCCTCAGGGTTTTGGACAGTCATCCTGCCTGCCCCAACATACGGGTGGGCCTCTGCTTATGTGCGTGTGCATGTCCTCTTAATAAGTTTTTATCCCACTGGCCAATTTTAGTCAAATTTGGTCGAAGAGCAGAAGGCCCAAAGGCACACAAGACACACATTTTTGTAACAAATTTGATGCGGTCAAGACCCTTGGGGCTGTTAGGGCTACCTCTTGTGAATTAGATCCATGCCTGTCTTGCCTAATTAAATCCTGCCAGGAGACAAAGGGGGCGTTGCTGGCAGGGGTGGTCAATGCCTTCCTTTGGGAGGGCAGAGTGCTGGGCTGTCTCAAAGAGGCAGTGGTGCGGCCTCTGCTCAAGAAGCCATCGCTTGACATTGACTCCCTTGCCAGCTATCAACTTGTCTCTAACCTTCCCTTTTTAGGGAAGGCTATTGAGTGGGTGGTGGCTCAGCAGTTGCAGGCACAGCTTGACCGCGTCAGTTTTCTGGATCCCTCGCAGTCGGGATTTCGTCTGGATCATGACATGGAGACTGCGCGTGTGGCCTTGGTAGATGATCTGCACCGAGAGATGGACCGGGGTCGCTCTACCCTGTTGATCCTATTAGATGTCAGCTGCTTTCGATACGGTGCATCACGAGATGTTGGTGGCGCACCTGCGGGAATGTGCAGGGGTGGACGGGACTGTTCTTGAATGGTTCCGATAATTCCTGAGTGGGAGAACCCAACGAGTGGTACTCAGGGAGTGTTTTTCATCATACTGAGACCTCATGTGTGGTGTCCCGCAGGGTTTGGTGTTGTCCCCCCTCTTGTTCAACGTATACATGCAGCCTCTCGGCGAGGTGATCAGGAGGTTTGGTGTACAGTGTCACCAGTATGCTGATGACACTCAGCTATACCTCTCTTTTTCAACTGACCCAGACCCCGTAGTCTCTGTGCTTACTCAATGTCTAACGGCTGTGGGGGATTGGATGAGGGCTAATTGACTGAAGCTGAATCCCGACAAGATAGAGGTGATGCTGGTGGGGAAGGCGATGGAGTTAATGGCCCCAATCACTGGTGGGGTCTGTCCTCCACTGGTTACCCAGGTATGGAGTCTGAGGTACTCCTCGATGCACAGCTCCGCCTGGATGTCCAGGTGGAGGCTGTGGCGAGGGTGCCTTTCGCCAATTACACCTGGTACGCTGGCTTAGGCCTTATGTGTCGGACTCTCACCTGGCCACCATCATTCATGCTTTCATCACCTCTAGACTAGACTATGGTAATGCACTCTACGTGGGGCTACCCATGGTGACGGCCTGGAGGCTGCAGCTCGTGCAGAATGCGGTGACCCATCTCCTGGTGGGACTGGGCTGCCGGGAGCACATTACACCGGTGCACCATTCTCTGCACTGGCTGCTGATAGTCTTCTGAGCCTGATTCAAGATGTTGGTTTTAACCTATAAACTGTCTGAGCCCTGCTTATCTGTGAGACCGCCTCACCCCCCAGGTACTGGACAGGCTGTGGAACTCCTTTCTGGTGGGGGTGCATCTGGCCCCGGACCTCCCCTCCTTTAGTAAAAGCTAGACCTGGCTGTTCCGCCAGGCGTTTGGCAGGGGAGATGGGGGGGGGGGGGAGAGAGAAGGATGAGGGTGTAGTAGTATGTTTTATAGTTTTATGATTTTAATTGTTGAGAGACACTGTTGTGAGTCGCCCTGGGCTGCCTGTGGCAGGAGGGGCGGGGATACTAAATACTTTTAATAAATAAATAAATACCTGGTGGGGGAATATGGCCTCTTTAATAACCAAAAATACCAATGAAATTACAGAGCATTATCCCTCCTCTTTCCTCCCCCTGCTCTTAATAACTGTGAATGGTGGAGGCTGATTTCAAGCCCATTTAGCAGAGAGAGGCAGAAGGTTAAAAGATAAGTGGGATTTTGGTGACCAAAAAAAGGTCACCTCTCTCCTTCAGGTGTACCTGGAAGGGAAATATGGCCCTTTTTTGTCACTAAAAATCCCACACTGTGACTGGCACTGAGCATTGTTTCCACTTAGTAAACATGATTTCATTAGTTGGGGTGCTTGCTGCACAGAACTACTTGTTCATTTTTAGCTCCCTAGCCTCATCAGCTGAGCGCTTTCAGCCATTCTTGGGGATGATAGAAGGGATGGCAGGGATAAGATTTTCACCAATAAGATTTTCCTTTTCATTCTGGGGGCACTTGTTTGCATCTGCCCATAAATACAATTTGCACAGCAAAACCGGAGAATTTCACCCATACTTACCCTGGCTATAGGAGGCTAAGAAACCCGTGGCTGCAACAGCCTCATCACTCACAAACTCAACAAGCATCGTATTCCTGGAAGTCACCACTGCGGGCAATGGCCCCATCCCACAGGACTTGTCCAGTAACACATTTGAGTTCCTGCTAATTCCATCATAAATTCGAATGTAGTCAGAGGCACAGTCTGGGGAGCGCTGGAGATCCAAAGCTTCAAACTGCAGGTAAACCTGAAGAGGAACAAGAAGATTAAACATGCTTTACTTCAGCTCTACCCTGATTCTCAATCTGTTCCATTCTTATTTTACCCTGGGCAGGACATTTCATGCCATATCAGTCTGCTTTCTGGAAATTACCTTGCGTCAAAAATCTGACTTCCTTATTTTGTCCATTAGAAGAAAATCTTTCCATTCCACTCCTCTGTCCACTTTACCAGGAGACTAACTGTCTATATCCCAGCTTCTTACCCTCTTTTCTCTTTAATCACACCTCTCCCGTCTCTCTAGACCTCCCCTGAGACTGGCTCTCTTTCCTTTCCTTTCCTGCCTAAGGAGTGAATGCCAACAGTAGGAGCAACCTTCCCAAACTTTCCCTGCTTTCCCTCCAGTGTAATTCTACTTACCCATAGCTCTGTACCTTGCTGATTCTTCTTTAGTCCCTCTCCCCCCACTGCCACTGCTCAATGATGCCTGCTGCTTTCTGGTCTTCTTGGGAGAGCGGGACAATGGCCACTTGCACATTGGGGGGCAGTGGGGGGACTGCTGTGAGTCAAAATTGCCCAAGGCAAGAGAGGGTGTCCACTAAGCAGTACAATCAATAAATGAATCAAGGGCAAACAGAGAGACTGCTAAATATGTTCCCAATAAGCATGAAACACAAATGCATGTATATACAAAAATCAAAATCAAATGATCTTTATAACATGAAAGATGACAGTATTACGGACATGGCTTATATGTGATCCCCTTTTACCAATTGTTTCCAGGTGTGTATTCCTGGAGTTGTAATTATAATCATGAAATCTGGCCCTTTTCCCCTTTCCCCCTTGTTTGTGGGTAATGCTGTAGCAGCACGTGTTGCCCCAAAGCTCTATAGGGGCTTGCTGTTTTGGAGTTCATTTGGGGATATTAAGATATAGGCTATACTCTAACTTTTTGTAGCCCCTTCTCACTCATTCTGCCTTGTTTCCAGTTTGAGGGTTTTTAACTACACATATGGATTAGTCAACCAAAAAAAGGGGGAACCCGACCTTTGCCTTCAGTAAGTACCATCAGGCCTATGGTATTCTGCATTTTCCTTGTTCATTTATTTAACATTTAAATATACAATTGTAACTTATGCCTGTATATTGCTTCATTATAACAGGACATAAGCAACTTTAGAGCAGGAACTGTTTGACTGTTTATAGTACTCCTGAAGAAGTCACTGTGTGGTGACAAAATGTTGAGAATTTGTTACTCTGTGGTTTGCTCTGCTATCGAGGATTTGTTACTCTGTTTTGTGCTTGAAATTGTTTTCTTCTTTGTACCCCTCCTGGGTTTTGTACTTTTTTGGTCCGGTAAACTGTCTTGTAATACTGTCATCTTTTGTGTTATAAAAATAATTTGATTTTTATTTTTGTATATACATGCATTTGTGATTAATGCTGATTGGGAACATATTTAGTAGTCTCTCTGTTTGCCCGTGAGTCAAAGTTGCAGAAGGCAATCACGTGAAACTCTGCTCATGTGTGCGGGGTTTGTATTTAATTTAATTTATTTATTTATACTATTTCGATACCACCCTCTCCAGCCAAATGGCAGCCCGGGGCAGTGTACATCATATATAAAAACATCAACAAAATAAAAATACATAATAAAATATAATTAAAATCCACAATAAAAAGGTCTGGTAAAAAAACAAACATTTTCCTTAAGACAGAAACAAAAACGAAAAACAAGCAAACTCCACTCACTACCTGTCCCCCTCACCAAACATCTGGCGAAACAGCTAAGTCTTGCATTGTCTACGGAAGGAAGGCAGATCTGGAGAGAGGCAGATCTCCACTGGGGTGGAGTTCCATAGCCGCGTCGCAGCCCCCGAGAACGCCTGCTTGAACGTGGTCACCCGGGAAACTCAGGGGACCCTCCAAGCAGGCATTCCCAATCAACTGCAGGGGCTGATCCAGGACATGAGGGTGAGGCAGTCCCACAAGTAAGTGGGGCCTAAGACGTATGGGGCTTTACAGGTGATAACCAACACCCTGAATCGGACCCGGAAGACTATAGTTAACCAGTGCAGAAACTGGAACACCGCTGTTATGTGCTCCTGGTGACCCATCTCCGTGAGGAGGTGAGCTGCCACTTCTGCCCCAGCTGCAGCCTCTGGGTCATCACCAGGGGTAGCCCCACATTGTGAGGTTTGGCGGGGAGGAAGGAAAGGGAAGCGAGGGTGTCCCTCACACTTTCTGATGAAGCCCAGCTCCTTCAGAGTATTGTGACATCAGGCTGCTCCAAAGTGGGTGCAGACCCATCAGAAAAAGGCAAAGAATTCCTTCGTCCCATCCCTCTTCAACATGATGTAGGGCAGTAGCTTGCTAGCACTATGGCTTTGAGGCCTACCACATGACTTACATCAGGGGCTCAGTTAGCAATATTTGCATTAGCTTTTGTAATGACTTATATATGACTTTTAGAATACAGAATTAACTTGCTTTGAGAAGTCAGCTACCAGTTTGCATAGGATATGGCAAAATTACCCCAGACACCTACCTCACCTCAGAAGCAAGGGAACTGGACATTAGGGCTGTTTTTACACGGACGCTAAATCCAAAATAATGACTCTCAACCTGGGTTTAAATGTCTGTGTAAAAACCTAATCCTATTTTAAAATATCTGGGTTAAGGCTGAACCTGGGTTTATTTCATTCTCATTTTCAAGCATTTATTTAACCCAGGCTCAAACAAGCCCAGGTTCACCTCCATGTAAACTGTAAATCTGAATTGAGCATAGAGATTAGTTGATACATTAAACATCCTCTCTACCCAGGAACATCTCAATGGTCATCAGTGCTTTCTGGGGCTCTGGCCAGGAAACCAGCATTTTGATTTCTCTTCCCCCCCACCCCAAAACCGGGTGCATAGATTAGCTGTGGATCATTCAAAGACATCTCTAAAAGGGGACAAAAATCATAGCGGAAGAAGGTGATGGAATTCAGCAGTGAAGCACCATGGGATTTTTCAGTCATCCATGTTAGTTAGTCTAAACCCGTTTTAACCATGTACACTCTGATCCCGGATTTATTATTCCAAGTTGTAAAGTCTGTGTAAATAAGAACCCAGCATTAAGAATCCCAGATTTTAAATACAGGTTAGTGTCCATGTAAAAACAGTCTAAGGGTGTCTTTAGACATAACGTCAATGAGTGTGTGAGTGTTTTGACCTCGAGATGAACACCGGTTTGGCCCTGTGTTCACCATGTGGTGCTGCTTAGACACACAGCCCATCTTGAGGCATATCGGTGTTTTGTTCGCCACCCGATCTCAGCGCACAAGCGCTGCCACCTCATTCCCCGTGTTGTATCTGATAACATGCCACGCAATACCATTAGACACAACATTGGCCATGTGTTCAGCCAGAACATGCAAATTGTCCTTGGGATGCAATGCTATTCACATCACGTGTTCAACGGCTGTTGGTTTTGGGATTGTTATGATGCTTACACACAACAGCCAAACACATGCTTAGGGGTTTTGACACCCAAACTTTGTTCTGTCTAAAGACATCCTATATATCAAGCCCAAGGGGATTTGGGAACCACAAAAACCACTTTGCATCAGCAAAGACCTTTAAAAATATGTATCTGTTTGTGGGGTGTTTAAATTTGGAAAATCCATGAACGCATTCTCTTTCCCTACGTGATCACGCCAGTGCATGTCAATGATTGGGCCAGTTCGCATCACTGACAGACAGACCTACAGTCCACCTACCCAGATGTCCCATACCTGGTAGGATCCATATCCCTAGTTTGTGGGACATGGATGTGGGCATACATTTGTTGGTGTGACCACAGGGTGCTCACACAGTGATGTCCATTTTCTGGGAGGAAACTGCATTTTAGTTTATTGTTAAAGTCAATAAAAGACCTGTCCCAGAATCAGTCAGTTATGTGCCTCTCCACCCTGAACACATCTCCATCTGAACACCATTACAGCTGAACTTCAGAGACAAAGTCCCATGTGCAGACATGGTGATTATAATCTCTTTAACTTTACCTGTCTTGGAACAGACCATTTCCAAGACAAACCTGTTACTTGGAACTTTATGAGTTCCCTCTAATCATTCTCCTGCTTCTTTGAATTGTTTTTCCCATTCTGATACTTAGAATTAGGAGCCCCACTATCAGTTAATCATAGATTGAGATTTGAGCGAGCTATTGATTTTATTGCAAACTGTGCAACCCAAGCATTTGCTCAATCAATTATTTCACTGTATGGTTGCTCATTTGATTGCATATGTTCAGTAAAGCATTTAAATTTGGAATCCAAGTGCGTCTAGTTCTTTGGAAAAATGGCACTGGGCTGCCTCAAACTAAAAGTCCTTCCGGAGGACCTTCTTTCTCATCTAAGAGACCATGCCCTCATGGAGAGTGGTAATGTCATGGCACTCCGAAGGGGCTGGGCCACAGTGAAGTCCGGGGAGGGCAAATGCTCAATTGCCCATGGGCCCCAAGTCCCATTGCCACCAGCTTCATCTCCACAGGTACCAATTAAGATTAATTCCCCTGAAGCCCATGGAGTCATAATTGTGTGAAACTGGTGTATGACAGAGCAGACTTTGCTCCCCCAAAGTGCACCATTAACAAGTGAACCAGAAAGTGCTACATCAGTATCTAATAAATAATGGTGTATATTACTGACACGGCTACTTAAACCTTCTCGCTACTAACACGCTCACCTTATTCTGTGGGATCCGGATCAACCACAGGCACCTGGAATTGTTTGAGTACAGGTATGGGTAATTGGCAGATGAGAAGGTACCATTAGGGTTAGGCAGCACCGTGCTACAGATATCTGGGGAAGAGAACAAAACCGCGGTGAGCAAAAAGGGATGTAGAGAGAAATCCTCTTCAGGGAGAATTTAAGGTATGACCACCTCTAGCTATTATCCACATCAGTCACATTCAGGAAGTCATCTTTATCATCAGTATGTCAATGCTCATCTAATTAGAGGATTATATAGCTGTGGGTAAAATAATGAAGCTACCAAAATAAGCTGGAAGGAAATTAGCTGTTACCATAACGTTTCTTGCTTAAGATGACAATATGTATCAAATACAACTATCAGCACACACCAACCCCCTGTTCTCAGAAATTAGGGATGTGCGAACGCAGTTCGGATGTTCGGAATTCGGACTGAACTCGGTCTGTTCAGACATCCGAACCAAACTGCTGAACAGTTCGGTCATGTTCAGGTGAGTTCGGATGAGTTCAGGGGCGGGAAAAACGTGACTTCGGGTGGGAAAAACATGACTGGAAGGGGGAGGCAGCTGAGGAGCAGACTTCCTGGCACCAGGGGTGGAGACCAGGGGTTGTTTCACGGCCAAATGATACCGAAAAAAAATCTTTGAATTCGGTATCGATAGCACTATTTTCTAGGGGTGGGAAGTCCGGATTATCCGGTATCCGATACTGCCGGTATTTTGCTGTACCGGCAGCATCGGATTAATCCAGATATTGGGGGTACCGGTTCCCTGTGCCGGATTGTTTTACATTGTGGCCATTGAAATGAATGGCCGCAATGTAAAAAAAAACACAACCATTTCCCCCTCCCCCATCCAGGCTGTGTGGGTGGAAGAGGGGCACCCCCCCACCCCCCCTGCCGAGCCTGGATTATTTTTTTTTAAAAATTTCCCCCGAAGTCCCTGGCTCCGGGCCGCCACTCTGGGCAGAAATCCGGAAGTTCCCCGGAAGGCCTAGTAAGCGCTGAAGCCGGCAGCCACAGCCAGAGCTGAAGCCGCCCAGAGCGCCGTGCCGCCGCCGCCACCACCCGGAGTGCCAAAGGTAGGCGATCCTTGGGTGGGGGGTTAGGGTGATCCCTGGGGTGGGGTATGTGTTAAACCACCCCCCACCCCAGAGATCACCCTAGTACCTACCTGCTGGTGCGGGCTCTGGGTCGCCAGTGGCGGCCAGGAGCCAGGGACTTCGGGGGATTTTTAAAAAAAAAAATCCAGGCTGGACAGGGTGGGTGGGGGGGTGTCACCTCTTCCACCCGCACAGCCTGGGAGGGGGAGGGATTGTTTTTTCCCCCCATTGATTTCAATGGGGACACTGACAGTTCCCCATTGAAATCAATGGAATAGATCTGGCACCGGTAAACTGGTTTTAATCCGGTAAACCGGCTTTTTGCAAACCGGTAACCGGTAAAACCGGTAGCCGTTTTTTTGCCAGATGTCCCATCCCTAATGTTCGGCCAACTTCAGCCGAACCGAACTCCGCCGAACCAAACAACTGAACCCGACCTCGGGTTTCGAACCGAACAGCCAAACATCAGAACCGCATTCTGTTCGCACATCCCTATCAGAAATACTTAGAAACACATGTGCATGGCTTTATTTACATGGGTAGTTCCAGGGAATCAATGGGATTACTCATGTGTGTAGACTGAAGCACAGGAATAAGTGCTTGCAAGATCAGCCCATGCATAACATGCAAGATTTGACAAATGACAACCAACCTAACAGCACAGAGGAGCATAGGAGTTGCCTATCAGATCAGTTCATTGGACCACTTAGTCTTTTATCCTGTATCTATCCATCTATTTATCTTTTTCAGCTCACTATTTCTGATGTGTTTGCCTCAAAAAACATTAAAGCATACACATAAAAACACCTCTCTCTTTTTCCCCCTTGCATCAGCTGAAGCTTTGTTTACTCTGTGTGACTTTCTGGTGTTTTTACTTTATGGCTTTGGTTTTTTCAGTCTGATGCTTCAGAGGAGAAACACAAAACAAAATCCCAACATTCCAATTACGCAATCTTTGCACAGAGGAGGGTTTACATCCAGCCTCCACTTGTGATCATCTTACACCCTGAAGCATCAGGTTTGATTACCTCTATCATTATCCTCCCAGGCACAGCAGCAAGTGAAGTATTATAAGTGGTCACTGTGACTCTAGTGCACTACAGGAGGGAGTCAAAGGTAAGGAATTAAATGCAAATTTCTTTACTCAAACTTAATTATCCAGAAGCACTGGATTAGCTACCAAAGGATAATTAAACAAGGATTGTTACTTCACTGGGTTTAATTTGTGTAACTGAGGGCAGGAAAAGGTGTTGGATGGTAAAATTCTGCTTTTGGACACATCAAATCCTAGATGTTAAGAGATATTCTGCACAGGGAGTGAGGGCAACATTGACCTTGCAGTAGAGTTTTTCATGCTTTGTCAATCTAGTTTGAGATGCCTCAGGTGTTGAGATTCTACCATGAAGGAGCTTTATGTACTCTAAAACACTGATATTACATGGGAACTGATGAATTAGAGAGAGAGGGTAAAAGCTTCATACTTGGGGAACTACACTTAGACTGAAAATTTGGAAGATTAAGCTAGTTGGTAATTAAGCTAAATTGCATCCATGTTTGTAGCCCTGCAAATATTGCCTGTCGGAAAGAAATGATGACCTGCTGTTGATTATCCTTCAGGATTGTCTGACTTGCCTTGTAACTAAGCACAAGCACAAGCACCTGCAACTTCTCAACTTCATGTATCCCTGTCCTGATGTTCCTCTCCCCCCTTTCCTCTCCTTGTTCACCCTAGATTATAAGCCTCTCAGGGCAGGCACCAAGCACATTGCTGGCCCTATATCAATCAATCAATCAATCAATCAATCAATAATGGCCTCTTTCTAATAATAAAATTAGTAATTCTCACTTCCATCAAGGAGAACTTCTGAGGAGGTTCCCTTCTGTTATAGCCTGATCCTGAATGGTGCTCATCACTGAAGTCATCAGGAGTTGCAGTTAGTCCCTACCTCTGAAGACTGTAGCTGGTTATAAAAGATAGGTGAGAGGCACAAGCACTATACTTTGCTTAAGTTGGTTATAGGCCTTTTGAAGACTTGACACAGGACGATCAAGTTTACATGTAGGTATGCACTGAAGTGTATTTCACTTGAACTGCACTTTATCTTCTTTGCTCCTTTAAAATGTAATATTTGGAGGAAGTAGTGATTTGTGTTCTCTTAGGCTCACTGGGTCTGGCACCCCACTCTGATCATAAACGAGGTAACCATTCCCATGGCAGTAGCAAAGAACCCAGAGTTGTACTGGTGTTAGCACTCACTGCAGTTATAGAGCTTGTTGATTTTGACCACATCCAGGTTGCTCAGTCCATCTCTCTGGCCAATGGGTACAGAAGAATCAGGAATTGGTACAATTGTTGCTTCCCTAGGGGTGCTAGAGAAATCGTACCTGTAGAAAAAGGAATCATTATGGTTATTGGTCAAACCCCCTTTTAGAGAACGCAGCTCATTGTGAAAAATATTTTCAATGGCCTCTGCCTATTGTTCAAAAGAGTGAAATGTCTGGGAAGGGGCAGGAGGAGAATATTCACAATCTATAGATAAATATTCCAAAGGAAAAGCACTTAGGCAGCAACCATGTGCTCCGCAAGGTTAGTAGTGAAAAACAAGGGGAGAACGTAGCACTTTGGGGATCATGTCAGAGTTCTCAGAAGCTATGCAGGAACCAACCTCTCTCTGTCCAAATGTCTCAGGCTGGCGAGAACTCTGTGTACTGGCAAGAATGCTTCAAGAAGGGGAATGGAGAATGATCAACTGTGTTTACTATCACAAGCTTTGCTTCTTTGTATATTTGAAACTGCTGGTTCCTGTTTCTGGCCTCCAGTCTGATGAGCTTTTGTTCATCTTAATTACTCACTTGCTGAGGGGAAAAAATTCTCCAGTGAAAATTATTGTTGTTTAGTTAAAATGTGAAGCAAGGTGCCTGACATGGGCATCAACATTGACTAATTTGTAGCATTCAACCATTGGGCCAACATAGCACACAGATGTCATGAGGTGGGAAGAATCCTTTGTCATTCTGAGTCTGTTGACTATGTGGATGGAGAGATCCCATTAACAGGATCAATGAGAGAGGCTGGCTTAGAGGATTCTAAGAGCTGGATAATAGAGACGATGTAGGGTCATGGCTTTGATCCACAAAGCAATGTACTGGTACATGCCCATTCACTGTAATGGCCCAGTGTAAAGTGTTCCTAATGAAATTTTGATGCCATACCAAAGGAATTGACAACCATCAAATATGCATCGTTCGACCAGGCGGTCGAGAAGGCAAGGGGCATGGGAAAGGGTGCACTGTTGGCAAAATGCGACGTCAAGTCAGCATTCAGATTGCTTCCAGTGCACCCTAATAGTTTTCACCTCTTAGGTTTTCACTTCGAGGGGAAATACTATTACGATCGGGCAATGCCTATGGGGTGTTCCATTTCCTGTTCAGCATTCGAACGATTTAGTTCCCTTGTGGAATGGATTTTTAAGCAACGTTGGAGGGG
>QEPC01009299.1:475209-496032 GCA_003113815.1 Sphenodon punctatus
GCCCCGCAGAACGTAGCCCCCCCAGTAACCCCAAGACACGAGGAGCCCGGAGCGGGGGGTTCCCCTCTTAGCGTAGAGGATACACCCAGCCTACCCGCACGGAGGACAGAGCATGCCCAGGAGGGCGGGTCTTCCCAAATGGGAGCGGGGGCGGGGTCAGAACCAGCGCTGCGCCGCTCTGCACGTCTGCTGGCGCAGCGGGGGCGGAGCTAGGGGTATTTTAGCGTCCCTCGTTCATTCCTCGGGGCCGGCGATCAGCGTTGCTGTGAACTGGCCCCGTGCGACTGAGAGAAGACTTGAGCTGACTCTAAGTGGAAGTAGCATCTGTGAGAGTGTTTTGGTGAGTGGAGAGCGCGAGGCGCATGAGTGTGTGTATCTCGGAGGTTCTGTCAGTGTTGGTGTGCACCATAGACTATTCCCTGGTATTCCCTGCACGTTATCCCTTACAGCTGGTGTTGGCTAAACCCCGTGGTGTCCTTCCCCGTGGCTCTTTCCCCTTCCCTCACCCTCCTCCCCCTGACACCCTTTTCCCAGGCACTATCAGGGTGGGGCTGAGGGTTCTAGGTTTTGTGGGCAGAGACCTTGTCTCCCTGTGGAGTGTGTTAGGGGACTGCTCACATTCTCTGCTTGATCTCCTCCCCTATGATGACCTGGCCTCATTCCTGCAGGAACACTTAGGGCCAACCTACAACCTGAGGGGACCTTTTTACAACAGAACTGTGAGCTCCCCTAAACTGCAGGAGTCCCCGAATAGGGGAACGCAGCGTAGAGTACAGGTCTGTGGGCTCCCCCTCTTTCCCAACTCCCCGTGCCCTCCCACCGTCCCTCACACATTTGGGAGAGAATGACATCCCGGCAAGGAAAGGGGTTAACCTGATAATTAAGATGAAAAGAGATCTCGCACATGTAAAAAGTTTGTTTAATGAAGCACAGTTAGTTTGGACCAGTTTAGTTCCTAGGCAAAAATGGGGCAAGGCCATTAATCCAGCCAAAGTTGACAAAACAAGACGTAATGTCAATAGAGAAATAGCAAAGTGGATAACGAGAATAGGAGGAATTACCCTCCGACATGTCGATATTGTGTATGGGCGGAATGAATTATTCCGGGAAGATGGAGTGCATCTATCCACAGCGGGCAATCAGCTATATCTCAAAAATTTGCCCCAACAGTTGGACGTATTGTTGAGGATATAGGCGGTGGGTGCCGGGGAAGCCCTGTAGGCTCCTCCTTTGTGGCGGGGGTCCAGTATGGTTTAGTAGGTTAAATAGGATAGGAATTGATTAAACGCGTCATCTCCTTAAGAGATGGGGAGGTGACACCCAGTGCTAGGCGCAGGCAGCACGCACTGGGGTTATTCCCCGGGGAGGGGTACTGCAGTTCGATCAGTAAGTACCTGCACGGTCTGCTGGCTTAGCGGGTACTCACCTCCTTACTCAAGCCCACTGTTGGGACGCTCCCCCTTTCGGCCAGAGCCAGGGTGCTGTCGAAGGGGAGCCTTGTTTGTGTTGGAACTGGCACGGGAAGGCACATCCCGGCCAGCACCGAGTTTATAAGAATCAGTTAGCTAATCATACTGGACCCATATTGCTTGTGCAATCACCCACCGTCTTTGAATTGGTTGAATAAAGAGTGCGGCCTGATTTAATCCAGCACTTGGTCTCTGTGTCTTATTGGGGGGTGCGGCGACAATGAAATTTTGAGTACGCTGTAAGAGAAGATGTTACCCCTCTGTAATCTTTCCCCTCCCTACTTCTCTTAGCCTGTGTCACTTATACACTTGAACATAAATGGATATTCATATTTAACCCTGGGTGTTCCTTCCTTTTATCTTTAAGTGAATAATATAAGCTATCCCCCTGGAGCAGGTGTTATCAACCTGGGTTACATGGATGCCACAGATTCTCTCCCTTATACTCCATTTTTTTTTACACTTTAATTCCTTTTAAAAAAGCATTTTCCAGCTGTTAGGGTTCTGGAGACAACCATGAAAATACAAATTGAATTCAAACTGATGCAAAGATGCTTGTCAAAAGCTGTGAAACCACACCCCTAAGAGATGTTAACTGTTCCAGTCATCTTGAGCAGGAGTCTGGGGACTCTGATTCTGGACCATGGAATCTGCCATTCTGAATGAGGATGTGAACTGGGTTCTCAAGCACTGGGCCTCAAATCTTCCAGGGGGTCACAAAAGAGATGTTAAAAGGGGGAGGAGATTGCAATTGGGAGATGGAGGACCCAATATAGCAAGGGGGCTCCTGAGATTGAAGACATTTGAGAGCTCCTGCCCTGTATAAGAAAGCAGTTCTAAATCTGAATGAGAACATGGGCTCCACTTGTTTGACTGAGAGGAAATCACAAGCCTAAACTTACGCGCTATAGTGCATCACTGAAGAATAGTCATAGGGCAAGCCCAGGTTATTAGAGTTCATTTTCTCAAAGTTGCCTCGCTCCCCTGTAGAGTAAGAGATCAACACTTCAGGCATCCAAACAGTCAGAACATGGAAGAAAACATTACAGCAATCTGGGATTTCTGAGAGACACCGAGCTGTCGTCATAACAATAACTTACAGCAAATCCTGAAGTCCTTGCATATTTCCTGTTCCCTTGAACTGCATCCTGAAAAAGAACCTGATCCAAATCCCACTGACTTCAGTGGAAACAGTCACTTTGACTTCAGTGGGCTTTGAATCTGGCCCTAAGACCTGAGCAAGGACTTGATGGTTTGATCCATCCAAACTACTGGTCCGTTTCCCCCCCGAATGCACACGCATTTGTCTGCTTGTCATTCTCTTCTATTTCTAGAGCACTTTTCACTATAATGGCCATTTTTAAATGGACCGCAGTGGGGTGAGTGGGGGAGGTGTGCAGCCACAGTGGGTGGAGATGAACACCACACCCCACCAGCAGTTCTACTGAAGTGGCCATCCCTCCCTGCAGCACTACTGTCTGAGACCCAGCCACTCTCCCCTAAAAGACTTCCCTTCCCTGGTTTAGCCATACCCCTCTTCCTGCCTGTCCCAGCCCTTACCTTACCTGGGTCCTGGAAATATTTTTGGACACAGCCCAAGAATTTGGTGGATGCTTATCAGAAATCCACCCCAACCATCTGAATCTCCTGAGCCCATAAAACTGGGCCAGAGAGGTTATGAGAACAGCCAATCTCATCCTTTAGCGTTTACACTGCTGGCTCCAGCCAGGACTAGATACTGCAGAGGCAGCTCCAAAAATTAAAAATAAATCAGGGCAGGGGAATGTGAGTAAACATTTCTGAGCTCGGATAATATTGGTCTGAGTTCTGGGCAAAGGTGCACATTAGTCCTTATCAACATCCACTATTATTTGTGAGTAGATTTATAGTAATTCCATTCCCACTTTAGAGACAAGGAAAGGGGAATGGAAACACTTGTCTGCGTTTCTGCTCTGTTACTTAACCAATAGATAGGAAAGAGTCATAACATCAATGGCTTCTTTGACAGGCCAGAACCACGAAGGATGAGATTAGCAATATCACCTAAAGGAGTTCAGTGCATAAGTCAAAAATTTACCATCTTGGCTCACCTTATATTGGTTTCAAAGTGAGCTGCAGTTGCTGAGCAACTCTTACTCCTGCATTCAGGTGCCTAAGGATGGAATTAGGTAACTGAGGCCATTGGCACATGAGATTGGTGGGGTGGGAGGGACTGCAGTGAGCTGAAATCGCATCAGGGGGATCAAGTGAAGTTTTGCTCATGTGCAACAGCATTTAGCCCATTTCTGCCATGATTTCAGTCATGGGAGACAGGGCTGGATTTTCAGCCCTGTCTGCCATCACTGAAATTATAGTGGAAAGGGGATAATCACGTGAAAAACCTCACACAAGTGGAACTTAACGTGATCCCCTGATGTACTTTTGGCTCACGGTAGTTCTCCCTCCTCCTGTCTCATGTGCAAGTGACCTAAATTTTAGTTTTAGAAGTTTGAATATTTTACCCAAGTCACATACAACCTATTTCTCAAAGAGTTCTGCCAATGTTGGGTGATTCTCCCAGGCCCCTGTGATTGACCACTGTCTGAGACAGGATGCTGGGCTCGATGGACCATTGGTCTGACCCAGTATGGCACTTCTTATGTTCTTATGGAAGCCCAGGTGTGAATTGGAGGAACCAAGCTTCCCCGGAACGGCAACAGCAAGAGAACTGGACTGCTCAGGCAGAGGCCTGAATGGGTGTGGGACTACCTGGAAGCCGGGTACTAATTCCCCAGTAGAACATCCATGACCAGTGACAGGGACATCCCCCAAGATGACAGCGGAGGATGCACAAGAATGGAGAGAAGATCTCACCAAGCCCCACCTTGCTAAAGTATACATTTGTATATTTTGTTAAGTTGAAGATATACTACTTATTTGCTGTGAACATGAAGACCTAATATATAAGCAATACTCTACGAAGGAGAGCATTGCCTTGTTTCCAAGAAGGGTTGAGAAAAACAGGCCAAGCTTCAAGTATCTAAGCAGACTGTTGAAATGGCAACAAAGTAACAAACAATGCATCATCAAAGCAAAGAAACAGGAAACCTTCCAAGGTTAACTGTAGGGTAAAAAGGAAAAAATGCAATCCTGTAAACCTGGGAAGAATAGAGGATGTGGGAAGGTACCATAGAATGTAGGGGCCTGATCCTGCTATACTGAAGTCATAGAATCCTAGAGTTGGAAGGGACAGCAGGAAATTCACAGCTACAGCATCCCGACAGATGGCCGTTCAGCCTCTGTTTGAAAACCTCCAGTGAAGGAGAGCCCACCACCAACCTAGGCAGTCTGTCCCACTGTTGAATATCTTTTACTATTAGGAGGTTCTTCCTAGTGTTAACCGAAAACTGCTTTCTTGTAAATTGAGCCCATTATTTCTACTTTTGCCTTCAGGGACAAGAGAGAACAAGTTTTTGCCATCCTCTGTGACAGCCCATCAGGTAGTGGAAGACAGCTATCATGTCTTCCCTTAGTCTTCTCTAGGCTAAACATACCCAGTTCTTCCTCATAGGACTTGGTTTCCAGACATCTGACCATCTTTGTCACCCTCCTTTGGGCTATGGCAAAAGCTAAAGCCGTCAATAAACTCTCGCTCGCTCGCTCATCGCCCTCCTCTGAATCCGTCCCAATTTGTCAACCTCCTTCTTAAAGTTCAGTGCCCAGAACCGGACACAGAACTCCAGATGAGAGCGGAACTATTATTACTTCTTGTGACTTGGAAATGATGCTTCTGTTAATGCAGCCTAAAACTGCATTAGCCTTTCTTGTGGCTGCATCACACTGCTGACTCGTGTCCAGTTTATCAGCTACAATACCCAGATTCTTGTCACATGTGTTTCTGGCAAGTCAGTTATCCCACATCCTGTATTTTTACATTTGATTTTTTTTACCTAAATTCAGAAGTTTACATTTATATCTATGTGAGATAGGGGGAGAGGGCTGGGGTGCAGCCAAGGCTGCAAGGGATTCCAGACACCCAGAAGCTCAGCACCGCCTGGCGAAAACAAACCCTCAGGATCATATGTGGCTTCTAGGACTGAAAGTCCGCAGCCTGGATCATCATTGGGTATCTGGGTCAAGCACGTACCTCCAGGCCACTTCCTCACTTTCGCACAGGGGGGAAGGGAGAGGACTGGGGTGCGGGTTGGTGCAGGGGAATGGAGTGTGGAGCCCAAGGAAGGAGTTGGATGGGGCGTGCAGTCCAGAAGGGTCCAGGGAGCCCGCACCATTGGGAAATGATCAAGGGTCTCACTTACCTGACGTATGCTGAACCACACACACACAACACGCTCACCACACTCTCGCACTGCTTTCACTCTCCCACTCACACTTCACTCGCGCCAATTCAACACGGTTTCCAAAGAGGTATACACAAAGGTTCACATGAGGGGCCGGTCTCCCAGGCACTAGGCACTAGGGATGTGCGAACAGAACCGAGTTCGGAAATTCGGTTCGGTTCGAAAATCGAGTTTGGTTCGAAAGTTCAGTTCGGTCAACTGAACTATTCGAGTTCGGTCAAATTCCGAACTTCCAAACCGAGTTCGTACATTCAAACCCGGGGTTTTTTGCCTTCTGAACTTGTTCAAATTTGACCGAACAGTTCGGTTGAATTTGAGTTTGGTTCGAAAGTTCGGTTCGGTTGACCGAACTATTCGAGTTCGGTCCAAACTCCAAACTTCCGAATCGCGTTCACACATCCCTACTAGGCACTGATCACCAGCAGTGCTAGGGGGGAACTGAGCTGCTTTTATTCCCCGGCGCCAGGCATTGCCACAAGCGCTCTGAGTGCCATGGGGCAGAAGCGAGGGGGGGGGGAGTGGGGTCTTCCAGGGGCCGTGGCGTGTCTGTAGCCATGCCCCCTGGGTCCTCGTGTAAGCGTGGGGGTGGGTTCTGGATGTCTGACATGCTACCATCAGGAGTCGAGGACGGCACCGCTGCCTGTAGCGGTGGTGCAGCCACCACTGGGTGCAGAGTGCAGGGGATCCGTTCTGGTGGGGGCTGTTCCCCATGAGTGAGTGGCGGTTCCTGTGCCCCCCTGTGGTCCTGGGCCCTCCGTCCTCCCATCAGGGGCCTAACACTCAAACTTCATTTTGTTATGCCCAGTTTCAGTCCAGTTTTTCAACTTATCAAGACCATTTTGAATTTTATTTCTGTCTTCTAAGGTGTTAGCTACCCCTCTCAGTTTTGTGTCACCTGCAAATTTAATAAGTATTCCCTCTATGCCCTCATCCAAGTCATTAATAAAGATGTTGAACAGTACCGGGCACAGGACAGAGCCCTGTGAAACTATGCTTGACGTCTCCCTCTAGACTGAGGAGGAGCCATTGATATGCACTCTTTGAGTATGGTTCTTTAACCAGTTGTTAATCCACCTAATGGTATTATCATCTAGCCCACATTTTTTACCAGCTTGTCAACAAGGATATCATGGGGGGAGAGGGAGACGGCTATGTCAAATGCTTTGCTAAAATCAAGATATATTACATCCAACATGTTCCCATGATCTACTAAACTAGTAACTAATCAAAAGAGGAGATTTTCTAAAACAAAAAACTTTACAGTTTAAAAAACTGTTAAAGGCAGAACTGTTTCCAAAACAAAAAACTTTCCTTTTCAAAACCATTTCACAAAACACATTTTCCCCTAACTTAGACTCCAAAAAACATGAAAATTAATTGCAACACAAATTCAAAAAACATTTGACATGCATTACAACAAAAAGTAAACTCCAAAAAGCATGGAAATTATTTACAGATTTTCTATCTCTATTCCATAACTTACCATCAACATTAATGTAATATATATACATAATTCCTTACCATACATTTATTATTTATCACTAAACTATCACATTATAGGCAGGAGGGGCGGGATATAAATTTTAAATAAATAAAAAATAAATAAATTATTTCTTTATTGATCATTTCTTATAATTTGACAAGGAACAATTTTTTCAAACTGCCTTAACTGTCGTTTACATGTATAAAAATTGTATACATGTTATACAAAGAACTGTTGACAATGTCGGTGTAGACAACTTTATACAATCAGTTGTACACAATCCAATTCTGTGTAAAAGGACAGAGGTAAGGCAGCTTGAAAAAATGTTCATCGACTTATGATAATAAAGAAATGATCAATATAGATATAAAATCTAAATTTCCACGCTTTTTGGTGTTCAGGGCTGGCCCCAGGCATGTGCCACACGTGCAGCTGCACATGGCCCCACTCCCAGCTGGGGCCCTGCGCTTACCTGGCTGAATGGCAGGCTGCAGACAGCTTCTCCCCCAATAAGTTCTTCTGCCTCCCCTCCCTGGCTCTGGTCCCCATCCCTCACCTGCCTCTGCCTCCTAGTAGTGCTGCAACAGAAGCAGCAGCAGCAGGACACTGGGACAGAGATCAGACTGGAAGGTAAAGCTGTTTGTTTACAAACAACTCCTCCCCATGTGAGTGATCAGAAGGTTGTTGCCTTGTAAAAAAAAGGTTCTGCGAGATGGCTCCCAACATTCTCACAACTGGGTTGTGCATGCTCACCCTATTCAAATAAATAATAGCGATGTGATGGTCTCAAGCTCCTCTAGTATAAAAAGCACTCTCCCCCACAGAATGACAGTTCCTTCCAGCCCTTTCTAGGAATATAAAGAAAATTCCATGCGAGGCTGGAAGGTTGGGTATTGTGAGAATGTTCAGACCCACCTTGAAGAACCTTGTTTACAAGGCAGCAACCTTCTGTCCAGAGGGAGTAAATGTTATGTAAATGTACACATTTGCATAATTAGGTGGGGTCTAATTATGAAAATTAGGCCCCACACCAAGACTTCGCATATGGCCTCACAAACTCTGGGACCAGTCCTGTTGGTGTTTAATTTTTGTTATAACGTATGTTAAATGTTTTTTGAGTATGAATTGTAATTAATTTTCATGTGTTTTAGAGTTTAAGTTAGGGGAAATGTATTTTGTGAAATGGTTTTGAAAAGGAAAGGTTCTTGTTTTGGAAACGGTTCTGCCTTTAACTATTTTTTAAACTAAAGTTTTTTGTTTTAGAAAATTTCTAGTTTTTTTGGAATGTGATAAATATAGTAATGAGAACATGAAAGATATCACATATGTTAGCTATGTCACATGTTCACATGTAGATACACAGTAAGGAAGGATAGAAAAAGAAAACCAGAAGCATGAAGGTCCTATCCATGCAAATCATATGCAGATATATGCAAATGACCTAATTAGTCTGTATTGGTTGTGCAGAATGAGCCAGGTCTGTGGTTTGCCTGCCCAGCACAAGGGGGCAGCTGTGGGTGTGATGCTTGCAGGGAATGATAGAGATGGTGGTGGTGGAGATAAGCCTACAGAACGTCTCCCCCCATTGATTTTTTGGAATGGATGGCTCTCCCTGCTACCCCTTCCCCTTCCTCCTCGCCTGGCCCCAAGCCTTTTAACATTCCAGCGGACTTGTAAAACCTGGCTGTTCGCCCAGGCCTTTGGGGAGGGGAGGGAGGGATAAGGTTGGGTTTTTTTAAGCTCTTCCCTGCCCTTATTTTATTTTATTTTTATTTATTCTCCTGCCCTAGTGATGTCTTTTAAATTGTTGATGTTTTAAAAAAATTGTTTTATTAATGTTTTTAGTTGTACGTCGCTCCGGAATGCCGTAGGCATATGGGGCGACTTATAAATATGTAAAATAAATAAAATAAATAAACAGTAGTTGATGCCACTCAGAACGGAGGGGAGGAGATGCAGCAGGCAGGGCTGCACTCAGCACTTCAAGTTCAAGCCCCAGGATGGGGCAGCTGTCAGGGAGGGGCAGAATGGAAGCAAGGTTGGGGCAGGTTCTGGGCAGAAGCAGCAGGGAGTGTGAACTGTGGGCACCGTACAGCTACACTGGGGATGATGATGAGGCACAATCACCCCCACCACAGTCAAACATTGAACCAAAATTACTCCACTGATGGCAGCTCTGCCAAGAGGAAATGGGGGCAGAGTCAGGGGGACACAGAGCAAGGACAGAGACCTCCTACCCTTCCCACAATCCCTTGTACCAGCCCTCACCCCCCCCTCCAAGCTACTGTTGAGCCGGGTCTTTGGGTCTGCAGCCTTGGAGCATGAGATCTAGATCAAGTGCTGGTGTAGTGTGATAATGATTGGTATCGCCAAAAATGATTTATTAAACATTTTAAAAATCAGTTCTGCTGGCTGGTTCATGCACAGTTGAACAGCCACTGACCACCATTTGCGGTGTTAAACACCATAAGGAATGTTACATGACTCCACTTTTTAAAATAACTTAACTTTATCAGGAGCCAGCTCTGTCACAAAGACTTTAAGCTGTAGTCAGTTTCATGTCAATTACCCTCTTGCCTCTGTACTTTTCATTCCATATGAAAAGTTTAATGACTTTTATTCAGTCACTCCCTGGGGAGGACTTTGAGCGATCCATACCTCCTCCCCCCAGATGGGTTGAGCCCTCAGGCTTCATAGCCTTGGAGCTTGAGATCTAGATTAAGTGCTGGTGTACTGTGATAATGATTGGTGCAGCCAAAACCGAGTTATTAAACATTAACAAATCAGTTCTGCTGGCTGGTGCATATGCAGTCGAGCTGCCACTGACTGCCAAAAAACAGCATGAGGAAAGTTACATGACTCTGCTTTTTAAAATCACTTAACTGTATTAGGAGCCAGCTCTGTCACAGACTTTAAGCTCTAGTCAGTTCGACATCAATTACCCTCTTGCCTAACTCCTTAATTTTGACTCTATATGAAAAGTCTGCAACTTCTGATATGAAAAGCTGCAGACTTTTCATAGGGAGTGAAAAGTAGGGAGTGAGGCCAGTGGGTAATTTACATGAAACTGACTTCAACTTAAAGTCTTTGTGACAGAGCTGGCTCCTGATAAAGATACATGATTTTAAAAAGCAGAGTCACGTAACTTATGCTGTTCTTTGTAACACCACAAATGGTGGTCAGCGGCTGCTCAACAGCACATGCACCAGCCAGCAGAACTGGTTTTTCAATGTTTAATAACTCATTTTTGGCTACACCAATCATTATCCACTACACCAGCACTTGAGCTAGATCTCAGGCTCCAAGACTGTGAAATTTTGGGGCTCAACTCATCGGGGGGGGGGGGGGAGAGAGATCAATTATTCAAAATAGTTGGGACACTGTGCATTTTGACCACAACCAATTAACTTTTAAACCGTTATAACTTTTGATTTTCTCATTGGATCTTTGTCAAAGTTTGCACATATGATAGTCTCCACAAATATAAGCAAATTTTCAGAACTGTAGCTCAATCGGTTTCCTCAATATCAGAGCTTCAGTAGTCCCCTGTTTATAACGGGGAGCAGTACTGCCTTTAACTTTCTTGCAACTACTGCCTCAAGAAAACAAGATTAGTCTGACATGACTTATTCTTGACAAATCCATGCTAACTTCTAGTAATCACTGCATTGTTTTCTAGGTGCTTACAGTGCAAGTGCTAGTACCGAGGCTACAGTGGAAGTGCTAGATGAGGCACTCGCAGACCATCTGTCATGAGAACTACAAGGAAGGGAGAATCAAATGCTGGATTTGTTGAAGGAATTTGTCAATATGTGGTGTATTTGTTACTCAGTTCCCTAGTTCTTTCTGCTCTTGTTGTCGCTTGGAAAACACTCAAAAATTAGAGAACTATAACATCATTCCAATACCACCATCTTCCATATCCCCCATGAAGTAAGAGCTGTTTCTTGAAAGCTGGTGGACATACTTGGTATAACATACTCCCATCTGATCTGAACATAGTTGTCACGGTCACTCCGAGCCTGCTCATGTATGAAGCCCAATGCATGGTTCAGCTCATGCTGAATGGATCCTTTATTCATACAGTCATTTGCCATCAGGGATACTGTTTGTTTGCCTCCAATTTTTCCAAAGAAAGACCAGCAGCTGAGGGGGACATGTAATAAAAAACGAGATATCACATGAGGTATGTATACAGGATAAGCCTTTCTTATTAAGCCACTGAGTTCCCTGAGATGCCCAGCAACATGGCACACATGCAGACAGTCAGTGCAGTTAAAGGTGCATACTAAACATAGAATAAATGTCACCTGTGTGCCACCTCTCTTAAATTCCTTTTAAGAGTAGGAAAGGGTCCTGTGACTAACATTTTGATCTCTGAATAGCAAAGGAGATTTAACACATTAGGATCATGTATTTTATACATTTTTCATAATCATATTTTTGACTCAAATTTGGCAGAAATAAAATGCACACACAACTTTTCAAATCTCCAGATCCTATTTCCAGTATGATGCACGGGCTACTTCCTGAACAAATCTCCAGATAACAAGGAAGTATAGGCTTATGGCTCAAAAGCAATGCAATTAATCATTAGTTTAACCTTCAATAAATAAAACATTAAAAGATGCCTGGCAACCTGTGCTCTGAAGATGAAATCTCAATTCTATTAAGGCAGCAGTCCTCAGACCATTTTTTTTTTTTTAACATTCCCATTGGTTTTACTTCAGTGGATGAATCCAAAGTAAGTGGTCTGATGGACCGGTCTGCGCATATTTTGGCTCCAGGAGAGAATCCGGAAGCCAAAATATGCGTGGACCGACCTGCCACTGAAGGTGTGAATATGGTCTTAGAGCTCTGCTTAGACCAGAAATTTGGGCCAAAGCCTGGAATTAATGCATCTGGCTCTGGGTCTCTCTGCCCCTGCCTGCTAAAAATGGTGATGTCTTGGTGTTCCATAAGGGGAAGAGGGTACAGCAGAGAGGGGGCCTGGCTAAGGCATTCCCTGACCTTTTCCAAGGTGGCCCTGTCCCCTACCTGGCATTGTGATTTCACAGCACTTTGTAGGGGTAGTATCTCACACAGCTGTGGAGCCTGGCCCAGCTTGAACCCAAAACAATTAAGCAAACCAGATGCAGGCATTTGAGTCTCATCAGGGTCAGGTCATGTCACAGGCCTCTAGTTTGAGTATTCCAACATTAGTCAGTGAACGTTTCACCACAGAAGCAGGCTAGGCGTGCAACCAGAGAGAAAGAAAGGATCCAAGCCCCTGCTTAGCCATGCCCTCCAACTCCCCAAAGTGCACACATTCCATGTCCTGCCCTTCCCTTTCTCCACCTTGCAGTTCTCCATGTGATGTGAGAGCAGGAGGGATAGCACTATATGCGTGGATGAGGGACAGGGACGGGAGTTTATGCCCCAGGGAAGCCCAAGGGTGTGACCAAGGGGAAGGAGTCCGCCAGGCTATCCTTGGACAAGATGTCACCTTGAATCTCTGGCTCATGGAGTTCACACAAATAAAGTCAGGCAGGAAAGAAGAAAAGAAAAGCTACAATGTATTTCTGGGAAATGACCAGTGTTTTCTGGTACATTTTGGACTGATGAAACCTACCTCTGTCCTGGTTCAACATTTATGTAGCTGGTTTCCGTTGTGCGATTTACAAAGTGAATACATGTCAGTGTGGTAAACTCCTGCATAGCCTCAGCAATCTGGGCTCTCGCCACAACAGCTAGGAAGAAAAAGGCAGGGGGTAGTTGAGGGAATATATACTAATAAGTAGGCTTTATCATCCATGTGTTGCATGGAGAAGCAACTTTGTGCTCTTCCCCATGCTAACCCCTAAGTGCAGGAGAAAGACCCCTGTAAAAATCCATAAATCTACCACACTGCACCCCTTCAAATCCCTCCTTAAAATTCTCCTATCTCCTGGATCTAAAAAGAACCTAATATTTGGTTAGCTATTTGGGGTATCAAACTCATTGCTTGTTATGCCAATCAGTATCCTCTCATTGTTTCTTCTTTTTAATCTTTATTATTGTACTGGCCACAGGCCATGACAAAACATACATAATATGCATAGCATAAACATATATACAAAATTAGGATAATTAAAAAACTGCCATTCCATAGAATGAGGACAAAACATTTGATAATTACTATGACCACTCCCCTAAATCACATAACCCAATTTAAGCCCAATCTACCAAAATAACCAACCAGCAAAGCCTAATCTTCATTTCCCTTTTCCAAAAACCTAGCCCTGATTTTCTGCATAAGATAGGCATATCTCGCCATTGTCTCAGTGCGGGATTGATTTTTCCCAGCAAGTAAATATTCCAGTTTTTGTTTTACCGTTTGGTTGGGGGGAACTACTATTCTCTCCCACAAGCTACTGCGTAGAACAGTAAACATTGGACAAACCAAGAGGTAGTGAACAATGTCCTCTACTACCGATAGGCAATAGGGACACTGTCTATCCTCAAAAGCAATGCCTGCATATCTACCCTCCAAAACTGCTGATGGCATTATCTGCAATCGTAATAAGAAAAAGGAGCGCTTATGCTGAAAGGGGAGATCCCAATCAATATAGTCAGCTCCCCCACTATCAGGCATCCAGAGCTGATACCAGGGAGATGTACCTGAGGCGGCAGCTAGTGACCTAGCAGTTTGGACATCAAAGTCCATGATCCTAGATTTTAGCATATTTTTTATATTGTTAAATGTATACTCCTTCAAAAATGAGTATGAAAAACCCAACTTATGGAGAATGCTATTTATTTTATTGTTTCTTCTTGTTCTGTCTGTTTTACAGATGACTTACAGAACACTGTGGAGATATTGACTGGAACGTTGACTAGTCCATCACTGGACTTGGGCCAGTAGCAGTTGCTGTCACAGCTTATGGCACTACGTCGTTGTCTTCTATAGATGATATCATCCTTCTGCACATCCACATTGCCTCCTGTGAAGACAAATAGACGAGTAGTGGGAAACACAAGTGCTCAAATTACCAAGAAAATGGTAGGGAGCCCCTTAATGAAAACAGTCACCTCCACCCCTGGCTTCCAACACCAGCAGCCCAATCTCCTGACCACCAGAAGTCATGTCTTTTGTTTCTTCTCACCCTCCAATGAGCAGTATGAACTATCTATGGGATTATATGCCCCTGCAGGTACTTTTTTACCTTATGGAATGCATAATTGCATCTCTGGTATAGGCTCTGGCTGTATTCAAGACCTGCTCCTGGTACTTCATCTGGATGTTTATATAAATGAAACTCAGTTGTGTGAATGACAGATTCTACATTTAGGAAAGAGCCTTTGTGGGTCTTTAGGAAGAAGAGAGCTATAGAGATGTAGGAGATGGAGACAATGTACAATAGTTTAGATGGCATCTTTATCTCCATCTCTTATGTTTGGGACAAACATGGCAACCACACTTTTTCTCTAGACAGAAATGCAAGACTTGTCAATTTAAGCAGAACTAACAACAAGAGCTGAAACAGGTACCTGAAAGAGCAGTTAAGCCCATCAAATCGATATTACATGAGCCTCAAATGATGGTTTAGGTAATGACCAATCTCCGTTTGTGCCCCATTGGGTATCTGTGTTGGTTATTCCATTTTGGTTTGGCTGTATTGGTATTTGTCATCATTTTGCTGCACTATTGTGCAGAACATGCCCAACTGAATAAAATGACAACTGAAATACCCAAATCCTGAAATATCTCAGTTAAAATACTGGAAGATTTAAAAAAAGCAAAATGGAATACCTGAAAAAATCAGACATGAAAGTACCTGTCTTCAGCTGCGGATATCCAATACGGTTGATAACTTAAAGGGCTACCCAAAAATGTAAATAATACCCACAAATAAATTTACTACCCATTTCATCTCTAGCAATATCTAACATCAAGCCAAGTGCTGGCTCAGAATCCCACAAGTTAGTTTCCAAGTTAACTTATGATATATCACAAAACTTCATGACATGTCACACAAGTTTTCCCAATAAATTTCCACTTCTGACTTGAAGATCTGTCCTATTATTCCAGGCCTGCGTTTCTTCTGTGTAGTGACTATTGATTATGCCACATAAACAGGTAATCTGAGATTAATTAAGTTGAGTTTCAGAGAGGTGGAGAGAGACATTATCTGCACATAAAAAGGGTAACTAGTTTCTGCTTTGTTCTCAAACTGGTTTTATACTCTGAGGATTTTCATGAAAAAACGTGCAGTGTGTTACGTCTTCCATAGCTCTGCATCACTTCCTTATCATGCCAGCATAAATCATCAAACTGAATTAAGGCTTAAGGAGCCAAATGGCGTCTGTGAATTGTTTCACAACTCCCCTCTTCTTGGAAGTGCTGACTCTTCTCTTCTTGGAAGTGCTGAAAACATTGCAGCCAAAATTTTCAAACCTAAGTGACTGAAGTATAACTAAGTAGTTGCCTTACATTTTGAAGTGTTAAGCAGCTTCATTTCCCGCTGAAGTCAGCAGCCTTGGAAAATCATAATTTCTCTTTTGGTTAGGGTTAGGGGCCAAATTTGAGTCACACAGCACAGGTCTGAAAACTGCATTCCTATGGATCCTGTTCCCTTATTTACCACAATATATAGCAGAAGGAAGTTATAGGAGTTGCACACTGCCGTAAAAGAGTAGTGAGTCAGATTTAATGTTGTATGTAAATTGGTAAGATAAAAAGGAGCCACTTGTCAACTCAACACCTGTTACAAAATTTCAGGACCCTACTTATCTTTAGAGCCTCTGACAAATATGGTTGATATCCACCTGCAGGATCCAAACTTACTAAGGGAAGCAATGCTCAATGTAAATCAATAGGATTCTGCAACAAAAAGAGCCCTATTTTCCCTACCAGAGTTCCTATTGTTACAAGAAGTTATGTCTCTACCTATCTTTAGGATTTCTGACTCTCTGGCAAATCTGGCTGAAACTGGTATGTGGGATCCAAAGGTATTAAGGATGTGTTCACTCACACACACACACACACACACAGCAATCATACGAGCCTTCATTCTGTAAGAAACCAGGCTAAAAAGCATTGTCCGTAAGGGCCTCAGGTAACTCATAAAGTAGTTATAAATCAAACTCACCTCCATCATTGTTTCTCTTGGCTACCTGCAAAAGGAGTGGATGTCTTTTTAGTATATAGATATCTCATCAGAAGAAAATCTTCATCACATACAATTACCACAGATGCAGATAGGTCACCAGAGAGGCAAGATCTAACTTGCTATGGGATCATGGACACACCTGGACAGGTTTCCCTAGGGTGATGCTATGGAGAGATGCTAAAAGGGTTGACAGGAGTAAGAAGTTCATCCTTAAATCTCTGAGCAAGTTTCCTTTGTTTCAGAGCTCCGCTCCTACAGCCTGGCTAGTTTGCTTGGACAAAGTTTTTATAGGAAAACTGCTGTTTTTAATCAGTGTAACAAAACTAGATAACACAATGTGTTCCTTTTTGCAGAATAAACAAGCTGCAAGAATTCCCAGCAGAGCTGCCAGAGTGGCATTTCATCCTCCTTCAGAAAACAGAGGAAGTAGAGCAACAGGAGAGAAGGGAAAGTAACCTTTAGATGACTGGAATTTAATTCTGTGAGGATCCCATCAGTGGACAGGTTTGATGGATGATTTTTTTCAGCAATCTGGTGATACCACCTTTAGAAGGGACTCCGAGCATTGATCACCCTCCCAGTGCAAAAGCTGAGCTACCTCTGCAGCAGCATTCACCCTAAATGAGATCGGGAACGGGTGTAGAGATCGGGAACAGCTGGAGAGATGGGCATCATTTCATTTCCCTCCACCTCCTGCACAAACGCAAATGGACCCAGGGCCCCAGAACTACAGAGGTACAGAACCTTTAGATCAGTGCCTTTTAGATGTGCTGACCTTATGGGCTGAAGGCCTGATTTAATTATATTTTATGTGTGAGAAACAGACTCCTGTTCCCACTGCCCTCAAGAGAAGAATTTTCAATAAGCTTCCTGCCCCCTGGGCATGTATCTCCCTATAGGGGAATGATCTTGTTAGGCAATAAATGAGTTTGCTGTACCTCAGTTTACCCGAAAAGGGATCGAAGGTCACCAGTTAACAAGCCAAAGTATGTGGGTACAACTCCATTTTATTGGATAGACACTTAACATCTGGACATGGCAGTGTTACCAGTTGAGAACCCCAGTAACCTAGGATATCTTACGTGTCAGAGGCCACGGTCTGAGACACAAGCTGCTTCAGAGGAGAAGAGGAGGGGCCCCAGCCGATAGCTGGGCAGGAGTTTCTTTAAGAGGGTCAGAGGCCCACACAGGCTCACTGCAATGCCGCAATCGGGTGTAGTAGCCGCAAACGCCAGGGACAAGTGATAAGGGCCTGGGCGTTTCCTTTTATAGCTTTGTTAAGAATACATGTTACAGGGTCCCCTTTGCCAGGTGCAGAAAATAAGCTGCTGACCATTCATTTCTCTATCACTTGGAGCATAGCCACCAAAGCTATTTTGGCTCTTTGGGGAGTATTTCTCTACTGCCTGCCTAGCTGCATAATCTGGTCTGCTGAGGCTACCTCCCTTTTCTTTCAGACCTTCTTTGTTTTCTCAGAGAGAGTGGCTGTCTGGGTTGTTATTGTGGCCTTGGAGATCCATGTTTCTGCTAGAGTGTGAGTTGTTTACAGCTTTATTCTTATGGACCTTCTTGATTTGTGCCAGCCTGAGGCTTATGCATCAAATTAGCTAAACTGAATTTGTTCAGGCCTCATTCTTCTTATGTCTCTGACCACGGCCAAACTGTGCCTAATCAATACATAATAATCTGACCCTTGGTTTTTATTTGCAAAGCAACTCTCTTGGTAGATTGATGCTAACTGCTAGCACTGGCACTATATGGGTCCCATAAGACCCAACTTTACCACAAGGCAGAGACCCATTTCACACGAGACGTCCCCGCCCATGCCCATGTATGGGAATGAGTGGGGGTGCCCGCATGACTTCCACAACAGGTGGGTGGGGTGTGTGTGCGCACTCCCATGCTCCACCCATCTCCACCCACTTCCACCCATTGGCCACGTATGGGGCCATCAGCCAAAACAGTGATGGCTCCGTGTATGGAGATCAGTGGAGATGGATGTGTGTCTGTGTAATAGCTGCTCACATGATGCACACCCACTGTGGCGCACACTCATTCCCCTCCCCCCCCCGGCACATGGCCCATCCGAGCCTAGGGCAGTGAATTTAAGGGAGACAATTTGCACTGCCAAAGCACAGCAGCATTCTTTCCTAGCCCACAGTGCAACTCCTGAGGGCTGCCTTACGCTGTAGGCAGAACTGTTGATTCTTGCATTGAATGAGTGAAGCAAGGGTGGCCAGATTTACTGAGCGTGTAATCCACTTCATCCAAATGTCAACCTCAGGTGATCTACCTAGGCTTCCCCCAGATGGCTCCTGTATACCAGGCTGGGACCCCTCACACTGGTTCCCAGCTCTACAGCACCTCAGCAATAGAACCTGTTTTCAGATCTTATGTTGTCCTGCCATGAAGAAAGAAAGACAAAAGGAAACTAGGCCCGAAGACTACAAACTAAATTATGAAGAGAGCAGACTTTGTGACCCTGTATTAAAAACTGTTCTAAGAACAACACTATGAAAGAATGAAGGAGGAGAGGCCACGCCCCCCCTCCCCCGCCCCACCCCCATGGACACATGAGAGCTAAGAGGCCCAGAAAAACCAACATGACAAGCCCAGATGCCTGGAATTGCTGGCTGATGGTTCCACGAAGAAGCAATTGGGTATTACTGTCTCTGGCCAAAACCACAAATAAACCATCAAGGTTGGGTTGAAAAGATAACCCTGCCACCCTGAAACCATCAACATCTGTTGGACAACCTGATACACCCAGAATGGGTGACTCTGACAGGAACTGATCCCCCAAGGCCAGGATGGACAGGGTGTTAAAGTAAGGTGGTGATGAGCTCACAACGATCCCTAAACAATGGAAAGAACCCCCTCTCTGCGAAAGAAGAGTTACCTCACCTCTTTCCTACAGACCCATTCCTTTGAGCTCAAGGGAGGTGGTAACCATGACTGGGCAGTTCCCATTGGCTTACATTGCCCAAAGAACTGTATATAAGCACAGCCAAAACCAACTGTCTTTGGCTTAGTGTTTGGTTCCACTAGTGTTTTGTGCAGTGAGGACCATGGTCTTTGCCCCATCCATCCCAGTGAACTCAAGGAACAACGCTCTCCTCTCCAGCATTGCTTGGGACCCCCTTCCAGCCTTTTCTGAACCAATGCCTGCACATACTCCACCTCATGGCCGTGGACATGTAAGAACCCTATTGTGTAGGATTACTTAGGTGTGAGTACTGTAGTGTTGTTACCTGCCATGATCCGGAAACTAGGACTTGTGTTTTTCTATTCTACATTAATAAAACCATACTGTTTTACTGAGCAGATACCTCGTTAAATAATTGAGAGGTATATATTGAAGTGGGTTTAACTCAAAGGCGATCATCAATCCCACTCGGCTGGTGAGCACACACAATCACTGCTTATTGGGCTCATTATTGTGGCTGGACATCCGCAGTCCATTGTGAACAATATCTGAGTAAAGCTACTCAGTTGGTCTCAGGAGAGGAGATGAACACACTTCCCTTAAAGGAAAGCCTTTCCTGCTGCACTGGAGGAGCTCTCGTTGTTTCTCTCTTCCCTGAAGATACTCACTGACTGGGGTGCCAGTCCAGCTCTTCTCCCCAGAAAGTGACCTCTGAGAGGCTGGTTCCCCTCTCCATACTGTGATCTACTGAAGACTAGCTTGTGATCTACCAGTAGATCACAGTCCACCTCTTGGCTACCCCTGGGATTATTATTTATTATTAATTATTATTATTATTATTTATTAGCAAGCATTTATATAACGCAAGCAATGTACCTGGCACTTTACAAATTAGTTGAATAGACACGGTCCCTGCCCTAGGGCTTATAATCTGAGAGATGGGGGGAGGGGGAGGGGGGAGGAGACAAAGGAAGGGGAACAGAGGGAGAGACAAGGAGTGTAACATTCACGAAGATGCACGCGCTTGGCTTGATTACATCAAGAATGATGGCTAGTTGGTCCATGTGGTGAGGATATGAGTACACAGGCCTCAGGTAACAGATTGTACTGGATGGAGGGTATCAGCAGGAGTTAGGTGAGGGGAGCAAGGAGTCGGGGACGGCAGAGCGGAAGAGGTGGGTCTTGAGGAGGGATTTGAAGGTATGAAGGGAGGGGGCAAGGCGGATGTGGGCAGGGAGGGAGTTCCAGGCATGGGGGGCAGCTAGGGAGAAGGGACAAAGGTGGTTAGGGTAGGGGGGAGCAAGGTTGTGAAGAGTTTTATAGGTGAAGAATAGGAGCTTGTGCAGGATTCGTTCAGGAAGGGGGAGCCAGTGAAGAGAGGAGAGGAGGGGCTGCACGTGGTCGAAGCGACGGGTGAGGTGGATGACCCTGGCAGCAGAGTTTTTGACAGAGATAAGGGGAGAAAGGGGAGAGTGGA
>QEPC01009299.1:496486-519541 GCA_003113815.1 Sphenodon punctatus
GTCAGAGAGGTAGGAGGAGAACCAGTCGAGGATGGAGCCACGGAAGCCAAGGGAGTGAAGTGAGTCCAGCAAGAGTGAGTGGTCAACAGTATCAAAGGCAGCAGAGAGGTCAAGGAGGACAAGAATGGAGTAGAGGCTATTAGATTTAGCCACAAGAAAATTGTTGGTGATCTTAGCAGTTTTAGTAGAGTGAAGGGGGTGAAAGCCAGATTGGAGGGGGCCAAGGGAGGAGTTGGCGGAAAGGAAGTTGAGGCAGTGGGAGTAGACAATATGTTCAAAAAGCTTGGAAGCAAAAGGAAGGAGTGAGACAGGACGGTAGCTAGAAGGGTCCGAGGGGTCAAGAGTGGACTTTTTGAGGATAGGAGAGACAGTGGCGTGCTTGAAGGCGGAGGGGAAGGAGCCAGTAGAGAGGGAGAGGTTGATGATGTACAGGAGGGAAGGGGCGACAGTTGAAACAATGGAGGTCAGGAGGCGGGAGGGGATGGGGTCAAGGGGGCAAGTGGAAGGGCTGGAGGAGGAGAGCAGGGAGCTTAATGAAAATGACATGGGGAAAAAGAGCCTGGTCAATTCCATCAAGCCCCTGTCTTCAATATAGGCAGGACGAAGCATATAATTAACCCTACTTGTGTGTGTTTTATGACCTCTAAGTTTACCTGTTGCATTTTTTGTGGAGCATGCAATAAAATGCTAATGTGCAGACCCCTAAGTGATGACAGGTAGCAGCATGAATCTCCTCCTCTCTGCTACATTGGTAGCTGGTGATCCTTCCAAGAGGCTGTAAAGAGTAAAGACCAGGCCCATGCTCTTCATTATCTGATGCAAATCAAACTTGGAAGAGATGAATGGAGATCACATTTCTGAGATGCATGCCACAAAATAACTGAGAGAGCCAGCAACAAAAAATACTAGACAGCAAAATCACAAGAAACAAACTCCAGGCCATTGCATAGAGCATGGACAATGGGTCACTCATTCCAGTGTGTCTCTGGGAAGACTAGCAGGGAACTTTGAAGATTTGCCTTGGAATTTGGCCTATTAATTCTGTGGAATTCAGCTCATAAACCATTATTGACTAGCATGGGCTGGATTCAGCCCTGAAGTTAATGGAGTTACATAAAAGGCTATGAATATTTGTTAACCCACTACAAAGAATTGGATATTCTTTCAGCCTAAGCAGCAACTCAGAGTCACGCCAACTGTCTCATGGATAAGCATCTCTCAAAACTGAGCTTCCTTCTGGTGCCCTAGAGCAACCTATAGCAATCTGTTTTAATGTCCTCATATAACGTTCAGCACTGGGTTGTCCAAACAACTTGACTACACAGCTGCAGTTTACATCCCCTTTCCCTCCCTCCCTCCCTCCTCTCGTTTTTTTTTCCCCTCCTGTCTTTTTTTCTTTTCTTCCCATGTTTTAAACCACACTGTCCTTGATCTGTCACAGGTTTTATTGCTAATCTTTCTTAGTCACTCTGATGTGACAATGGGTAAAAACAGATGTGATGGTGGCCCGCTGCGGCCCAGGACCCACCGGCATGTGGTGGGTCTGTTTAGGCAGCGCCAGACATTAGCCCGGGACTGCCTCGGGTAGGCGGCTAGCCTGGGCTGTGTCCTCAGAAAATGTCCGAGGTCACAGCCTAGGCTAAGGGCTGCCCATGCAGGCCCATGGGCTAACACCCCAGGTTAGGGGCCACCATGGCGAAGCACCAGGGGTGGTTGCCAGGCTGTCGGTCATGGTGTGGCACGGAGCTAGGAGCAGGGCCGGCCGCCTGCATGTTTGTTTAGCTCCCCGCCCTACCTGTGACGTGTGGGCAGCGGGACGGCTCTCTGGTCACAGGCACATTTGTTTGGTGCCCCTCCCCGGCCCAGGCCAAGTTGGCTGCCATTTCCCACCCCAGACATGGGGAGCCGCCCGGCTGCCCACACATCTGTTTTTATTTTACCCATTCATAATGTTGCTGTAAGATCGAAAGATGGAATTGTATTTGTCCTTCGAAAATTGGAATCAGTTTAACTCCTCTCTAGATTAAATCCTGTTGGTGAGCAAGTTTCAGCAGGATGAAGCAAGACTATTTGTTCTAGAGAGAAAGGCAGGGAATACACTTACCCACCACAACCCAGAGACAAGTGCCTGGGCTCTGAGACCATGGAGAATTTTCAGTAATTCTTCCACCATGGCTGTAAGCACTGGTGTAGTTATATGGAGCCTGCCCAAAATAAGGTTGGGTGATCCTGTGGTAAAGAACTTGGATGCTTCCTTAACAGTATGATTCTCTGACTGTTTAGCACTATCACTAGCCCTTGGGACCAACACAAATCCCATTAAAGCGAATGGGTCCTGCACCTGTGCTGGCACTATACAAGTGGAAGATCACCATCATTAATATGGTTAGTTAGATTGTAAGCTCTCGAGCAGGGACTGTGTCTATCTTATTCTTTGTAAAGCACCAGGTACATCGCTGGTGCTATATAAATGCTAATAAAATAATAAGAATAATAATAAATTAATAATAGTGAGAAGTAGTGTAGCCTAGTGGATAAGGTGTAGGACCTGGCCATGGGCGACCCTGGCTAAAATGAGATTTGAACCCTGAACTCACTGGGTTGCCTTGGAAAAGTCACTATCTTTCTCAGCCTCAGTTCCCCATCGGTAAAATAGGAATAATAATGACCTACCTCACAGGGTTGTTGTGAGGGTGAACTAGATACGGGTTGTAAAGCACTTTGAACATGGAAAGCGTTATAATAATAGTCCTGCGGCTAACCCTTACTGCCAACATGCATCCCAGGTGAATAGGACTCTCACTGGTGCTAACGCCCAAACTAAAGGCTACACATAGCTGTATAAGAACAATGAGCAAGAGGAATAACAGATGCGCAGAGAATCTGGGTATTGTGGTCCTTCAGCCTTTCCATGCCAACCTTCGGATGGTGCTCCAGCTACATGTTGTTGATCAACACGACAAATCTAGTCCAGAGGCTGCCAGACATTGATTTGTTGACCACATGGTATAATTAGCAACACGAGCCCTCCCTCAGGCTGCATTAATAGAACTTTGGACACAGCCCAAGGGGCATGGTAAATTTCGGCTCCATTGGTGAAAGTAGGGTGGCCATACCTCCCCTTTAAAAGAGGATGCTGATGAAAAATACATGGTGCAGGGCTGCGCTGGAACCAATGCAGCCCTGCAACATGTATTCTTCATCAGCACCCTCATTTAAAGGGGAGGTATGGGCACCCTAGGTGAAAGTGTTCAGAAGTTCAGATAGCCTGTAAATATGGGATTCTAACTGAAAAGTTATTCTGCAATCTTGACCATAGCATGCGTGACTTGTAACCAGTATACGAAGCAAAAATTATACAGATGGTAAAGCAGGGCTGGTTAGTATTTGGATTTAGTTGCATTAAGAGTAGAGTTGGGCAACAGTTTTGGCTTTTAACTCAGCTGGGCCCTCTTTTTGACCATGAGCCTCAAACCAGTAGTCCCTATGAGACTATTCCGGAATACGTGGCTTGAGGATTGAGACCTTAGAGTGTTCAGTTCTTTCAAAAGTAGAGTCAGTCAACATTTTTCTTTCTACATGCTTTTTTTTTTAATGACAAATTGGGTTTTTGAAAGAATTTATATTTGTTGTACAAAATTTCCATTTTTGTTTACTCTTTTCACTAAATGTCAAAAGAATTTGTGAAAATGAAAACAAAAATGATCTGAGTAAAGGTGTTTTTAGATAAGTGCCTCCTCACCCACCATGCATGTTGCGGTTGCGGGGCTGCACTGGTGCCCTGTGCAGCCCCGCAACATGCATGATGGGTGGGGGATTGGTGGGTAGTGGGTGGGAAGGTGCTTGTCTAAAAACACTTATTTCCCAACCCATTCTAGTCACAAAGGTTTGCAGTCTATCTAAATCCCTGCATAATACAAACCTAAACCTCACAAAGCCATAAAGGAAAAGCACCGCTACCAACATAAGTGCAATCCTAACAGAATTTCAGAATTAAACAGTGCTGGGATTAGCACTTAGGGTACACTTCACCACCACTACAGTCAATGGGAGCTCAGCCATTTTCTTTAACGGATGGAGGATTGCACCCTTAATGTAGGCATAAGTCCCAATGAAGTGTTAGAGCTGGTGTTCTGCACTCAGAGGATCCTTATCTCTATCAAGTTAGTTCCCAATGTTCCTTGCACCCCAAATCTGAAGCAAGGGGGTTTCTAACCACGGCCTCTTATGGGTTGGACAGTAGGAAGACAAACAAGGTCAAAGTCCTGCTGGAATCAAGCCCAGCTTCTGGGAGAGCTGAGTTGAGTGCCCTTGTTAGTGGCACAAAGCCCTACGTCACATAAGGAACCTTAGACTATTTCTCTGTTAGTGACTGATGTTATCACTAGAGACTATGTATTGGTAAAGAGATGTTAGCCACCAACCTGCTGCCCCTTTAAGAAGGGGGCTGCATGGCCCAGCCAGAGGGCTGAGCACACATAGGGACATGGCAGAACCAGCCCTATAGCTTGAGACCAGCCTGTGAAGAGAACAGGCTGGGAGACACTGAGTCAGAGTGGGCAGGACACTGGCCCTTTCAGGCTGAAGAAGAAGCCTGGCCACACCCACTCTGCTGGATATAAGAGGAGGCAGTGAGGAGGGTGGGAGCTGAAGGGATCACATCGTCTGGACAAGGTTGTCCCACTCTAAGCTCTCCAGGGTGCTGAAGACTGGAGAACTGGGGTGGAACCAGGTACTAAGCAGAGGCTGTGCCCAGGAGGGAGCCTCATGCCTGGGGAAGGCTTGGCCAGAGCCTGGGGCTTGGAGGTCTGGCTAGATGGACAAGGGGGGTTGATGTTAGGTTGCTTTTGAGCCTGTAAGAGACAGACCTGGGCCTGCAGGGTGGAGGCAACTGAGCCGGCAGCGCCAGGGACTGAGTCTAATAAAGGACTGTGGACATAATACCCTCCGAGTGAGACTGTGTGTGGGGTCCTACAGGAGGGTACCCCCTTCCTCAGAGCGGGATTCAGCTGAGGCTTGGGCTGAATAGGCGTGACAGTGGGGTAGAGCTGATTCCCCAAGTGAGAACCCAGTGCCCCCGTGTGGCCCTGGGAAGACCCCCCTGCTATGCTATTCTTTCACATCTCAAGCCATCTTTTCCTGCAGATTGCCCATAGGCCTGGCTTTCATGAAGCAACTGAGAGGTCTCCTCTACCTAATTTCTTTAATCAGCATCTTCTGTAGGCAGAAGTAGGCTGCTTACTACAACTTTTTGCAGCAGTGCAGCATATCTCCCAACACTCCCTATTTGGGAAGGATACTCACTTGTTGGGTGCTGAATCCCACTGTTCCTCTCCTCGATGTGGATTCCTGCTTATGGTGATGGGGCCCCTCAGCGAGGCTTCCTGCTTTTTTGGTTAGCCTTACTGGGTGCAGAATGTCCACTCGTGTGTTTCTCATGCATGGAAACCCATAAAGTCGTGATGGGGATACTGGTGGTTGGACACCCCTGTGGCCCTTTAGTTGCTCAGGGGAACATAGATTCTTGCATGGCAGAGTTCAATACCTGTATCCTTTGGGCAGCTGAACAGTCCATCCCTAGGTCCTCTGTGTCTTATTCCCATTTTCTGAAGTTGTGGTGGAACACCGCCTGTGCTCTGGCACAGAGAGCAATGAAGTGGGCTTGGGGAATCTTCTGCTGGTATCTGACGCAATCCAACCTTCTTGCCTTCAAACAGGCACACTTTGTTTCTGGGATCTCTAGCACAACTAGTGCGAAGGTGGTTTGGGATAAGATTCAGAGTTTCTGGGTCTCGTGTCTACTGTTCTATCCCAGTCTTGCATCACCAGGGCCACAAGGTGGCTTGCCTGCCAGGCATTGTCCGCGCCATTGGAGAAACTTTCCCCCATTGCTCTAGTTCAGCTAATTCTCACCGACCTTTCTTGCCATCAAACATCGGGCAGAGGTGACCCCTTTGTGATGTGAGACCTTGCAGTTGGAGGGTTACAACCAGTGTTTCTCTGTGTTCGAGCTCTGTGAAGTGTTGCACTCAGCTGGCAACTCAGCCACTGGGCCGGATGGCATACATTATGAGATGTTGAGGCATCTGTCCCCTCCTGCTCTTGGCCTTTTTTTGCACCTTTACAACAGGGACTGGCATGGCAGGGAATTCCCTGAGTTGTGGCACACAGCCATTACGGTTCCTATCCCCAAAGCTGGGTCTGGCCCTCGGAACCCGACTTTCCAGCCAAGAGTGTTGACATATTGCATCTGTTTGGTGCTGCAGTGCATGGTCAATGCCCACTTGGTTTAGTTCTTTGAGACAAATGGTCTGCTTGTCAACACCCAGAGCAACTTCCGTTGGCAGCGCTCCATGTTGGACCATCTGGTGCACAGTTGGCACTATACAAATGCTTATAATAATAATAACCATTTCATGCACTTGGAAACCTTGATCTGGGAGGCATTTGTCTATTGGGAGCAGCTGATCGCCATTTTCTTTGACCTGGAGAAAGCCTACGATACCACCTGAAAGCATAGCATTCTGCGAGATCTGCACGGGGTTGGGTTGGAAGGTGCCCTTTTTATCCAGAAATTTTTATGGCATAGGACATTTCAGATCAGTCTTGCTTCTGCCTATTTCCACCCTTTTGTGCAGGAGGATGGGTTTCCACAGGGCAGTATCCTGAGCATCACTTTGGTTTCCATGTGCATAAATGGAATTTTCCACTCACTGTCTTTGGCTATTTACAACTGCCTGTGTATGTGGATGACTTTCAGATTTACTGTCGGTTTCCAAGTATGCAGTTAATTGAGCAGCAACTAAAAAAAGTCCTGAACCATTTCTTTTGATGGGCCACTGACAACGGCTTTCTATTATCAGAGAAGAAGTCGGTATGCATACACTTCTTCCATTTGTGGGACCTCCAACCCAATCCAGATCGGTGGCTGGGACAGGTGTGCCTTTCTGTTGTTGCTGAAGCCAAGTTTCTTGGCTTGCTGCTGGACAGGAAGTTGAGCTTCCTCCCCAATGTGCATCAACTGCGTGTCACGCCACGCCCCAGATCATGGCCACAACAAGACATGTCTCAGGTTGCTAGGCAACCCAGGCGAATGCGTGGAGCGGCCGCTGGGGCCAGTGGCGGTGGTGAGGGGGTGGGACCAGCAGGGTCGCCTTCTGTAGATACTGAAAGAAACACCCCACCCAGGCGCAGCGCACGCCTGGCAGGGCGTCAGCTAGCAGGGGGCGGGGCCCCGCCCCTTCTAGGGGCATTGGCAGCTCAGATGGAGATAAAAACACTGGCGGGGCAAGCAAACCTTGCTGGTAATCATTTATGAGAAGGTGGTCCCTCCCTATCCTGTACGAGAGTGTGTGTGTGTCTCAGTGTTGTATCTCCCACCCACCTCCGTGCCTTGCCCTACCGTCCTTGTCCTGCTCAGTCCTGTAAGTCAGGCCCCTCTGCTCCATCACTGGCCATTCCCCTCCTCCCCTCCCTCATCCCACTCCGTGGTTCCTTGCCCCTGACTCCCCTCCCCCCCTCGTCATGACCAGTGCACGGTGCCCCGGGTCCTGTTGTGTCAGCAGCAACGAATGTGAGTGTTTACCTATTTCCCCTCCCCGCCCGCCCTCCCCACCCCCATGGCTATTAGCAACCTCTCCCTCCCTGTGATGTGTCGGGTTGCCTTCTATACAGGAAGGAAAGCCCAAACAAGACCCTGAGGGAATTACCTCCCACATAGGGTGCCTCCCGAGGAGAGGAGTCAGCCACAAAACCCTCCGTTCCTTCCCCTACCCCCTGTGTGCCCTACCTTTTCCCCCTTCTCCGTGACAGTGTTGGTCAACTGTGAGGAGGCAGTGAACGTTCTATGGGTCATCTCTTCTGTCTCCTGGGGCACTGACTGCCAGTCCCTGCTGTAGCTGTGCACTCCAAGTTGAATTACACCTCCATTGTTTATGGCTTGGCCAAGTGCTCGTTCTGCAGAGACTGGACCCTGTCTGTACATCACCAGGGCCTCTGTCTTTGCACAGGAGCATTTTGCACCTTACCTGTACATAGTCTCTATGTTGAGGCCTTTGGGCCTCTACTCAGCATACACTGCATGCAATTATCTCTACAGTACACTACCAAGCATCACTCCCTGCTGCAGCACCCCACATGGGACTCTGTGTTTCGGCCCCAATATGAGACCCTGCTTGTGGCCTGGATCTCTATCATTCCACCCTTTGGGCTCTGCCTGCAGGAGTTGGACCTGTCTTTGGATGGTTCCAAGTCTGAGGAGGCATCTGTGGTCTGCGCTGGCCATTGCATTGCCCACCAACTCCCTGGGGAGTGTTCCATCTTCACTGCAGAGCTCTTTGCTATTTTCTTTGTGTTGGCTGAGCGGCTGGCGCAGCTCATGATCTGCTCAGACTCTTTGAGCTCCTTGAAGGCCCTGGATTCCCCAGGTTTTCACCCACACCCATTAATTGCAGCAATCCACCTTGTCACCGGGATCAGGGTCCCCCTCTTTCTCTAGGCTGTGCCCCAGATGCCCAATAGGCCAGCCGCAACCCAGTTGCCTGTGCCCACGTGTTCCCAAGTGATCAGCAACCCTCACTGCAATCAGGGAGCTTTTGAAGATCCACACCCCCAGAAATGCCTCCCCTTGTTCTACCAGTCCAGCTGTAACTCAGAGAACTTTCTCTGACCACCCGTGGCTTGGAAGATTTCACAGTAGGGTTGTCTTATACAAAAAAGCTCNAAGCTGGGTCTGGCCCTCGGAACCCGACTTTCCAGCCAAGAGTGTTGACATATTGCATCTGTTTGGTGCTGCAGTGCATGGTCAATGCCCACTTGGTTTAGTTCTTTGAGACAAATGGTCTGCTTGTCAACACCCAGAGCAACTTCCGTTGGCAGCGCTCCATGTTGGACCATCTGGTGCACAGTTGGCACTATACAAATGCTTATAATAATAATAACCATTTCATGCACATGGAAACCTTGATCTGGGAGGCATTTGTCTATTGGGAGCAGCTGATCACCATTTTCTTTGACCTGGAGAAAGCCTACGATACCACCTGAAAGCATAGCATTCTGCGAGATTTGCACGGGGTTGGGTTGGAAGGTGCCCTTTTTATCCAGAAATTTTTATGGCATAGGACATTTCAGATCAGTCTTGCTTCTGCCTATTTCCACCCTTTTGTGCAGGAGGATGGGTTTTTTCAGGGCAGTATCCTGAGCATCACTTTGGTTTCCATGTGCATAAATGGAATTTTCCACTCACTGTCTTTGGCTATTTACAACTGCCTGTGTATGTGGATGACTTTCAGATTTACTGTCGGTTTCCAAGTATGCAGTTAATTGAGCAGCAACTAAAAAAAGTCCTGAACCATTTCTTTTGATGGGCCACTGACAACGGCTTTCTATTATCAGAGAAGAAGTCGGTATGCATACACTTCTTCCATTTGTGGGACCTCCAACCCAATCCAGATCGGTGGCTGGGACAGGTGTGCCTTTCTGTTGTTGCTGAAGCCAAGTTTCTTGGCTTGCTGCTGGACAGGAAGTTGAGCTTCCTCCCCAATGTGCATCAACTGCGTGTCACGCCACGCCCCAGATCATGGCCGCAACAAGACATGTCTCAGGTTGCTAGGCAACCCAGGCGAATGCGTGGAGCGGCCGCTGGGGCCAGTGGCGGTGGTGAGGGGGTGGGACCAGCAGGGTCGCCTTCTGTAGATACTGAAAGAAACACCCCACCCAGGCGCAGCGCACGCCTGGCAGGGCGTCAGCTAGCAGGGGGCGGGGCCCCGCCCCTTCTAGGGGCATTGGCAGCTCAGATGGAGATAAAAACACTGGCGGGGCAAGCAAACCTTGCTGGTAATCATTTATGAGAAGGTGGTCCCTCCCTATCCTGTACGAGAGTGTGTGTGTGTCTCAGTGTTGTATCTCCCACCCACCTCCGTGCCTTGCCCTACCGTCCTTGTCCTGCTCAGTCCTGTAAGTCAGGCCCCTCTGCTCCATCACTGGCCATTCCCCTCCTCCCCTCCCTCATCCCACTCCGTGGTTCCTTGCCCCTGACTCCCCTCCCCCCCTCGTCATGACCAGTGCACGGTGCCCCGGGTCCTGTTGTGTCAGCAGCAACGAATGTGAGTGTTTACCTATTTCCCCTCCCCGCCCGCCCTCCCCACCCCCATGGCTATTAGCAACCTCTCCCTCCCTGTGATGTGTCGGGTTGCCTTCTATACAGGAAGGAAAGCCCAAACAAGACCCTGAGGGAATTACCTCCCACATAGGGTGCCTCCCGAGGAGAGGAGTCAGCCACAAAACCCTCCGTTCCTTCCCCTACCCCCTGTGTGCCCTACCTTTTCCCCCTTCTCCGTGACAGTGTTGGTCAACTGTGAGGAGGCAGTGAACGTTCTATGGGTCATCTCTTCTGTCTCCTGGGGCACTGACTGCCAGTCCCTGCTGTAGCTGTGCACTCCAAGTTGAATTACACCTCCATTGTTTATGGCTTGGCCAAGTGCTCGTTCTGCAGAGACTGGACCCTGTCTGTACATCACCAGGGCCTCTGTCTTTGCACAGGAGCATTTTGCACCTTACCTGTACATAGTCTCTATGTTGAGGCCTTTGGGCCTCTACTCAGCATACACTGCATGCAATTATCTCTACAGTACACTACCAAGCATCACTCCCTGCTGCAGCACCCCACATGGGACTCTGTGTTTCGGCCCCAATATGAGACCCTGCTTGTGGCCTGGATCTCTATCATTCCACCCTTTGGGCTCTGCCTGCAGGAGTTGGACCTGTCTTTGGATGGTTCCAAGTCTGAGGAGGCATCTGTGGTCTGCGCTGGCCATTGCATTGCCCACCAACTCCCTGGGGAGTGTTCCATCTTCACTGCAGAGCTCTTTGCTATTTTCTTTGTGTTGGCTGAGCGGCTGGCGCAGCTCATGATCTGCTCAGACTCTTTGAGCTCCTTGAAGGCCCTGGATTCCCCAGGTTTTCACCCACACCCATTAATTGCAGCAATCCACCTTGTCACCGGGATCAGGGTCCCCCTCTTTCTCTAGGCTGTGCCCCAGATGCCCAATAGGCCAGCCGCAACCCAGTTGCCTGTGCCCACGTGTTCCCAAGTGATCAGCAACCCTCACTGCAATCAGGGAGCTTTTGAAGATCCACACCCCCAGAAATGCCTCCCCTTGTTCTACCAGTCCAGCTGTAACTCAGAGAACTTTCTCTGACCACCCGTGGCTTGGAAGATTTCACAGTAGGGTTGTCTTATACAAAAAAGCTCTGTCTAGGTTCTCACCTAGATAGGGTATCCCCTGAGTGAACTCCCCAAGGCCAAATAAACACACAAGCATGCTAGGCTTCGTTATGAAACATACATTTAGTACATACAAGTATAAGGCTGTTGATCGGATGGTGCAAGTCCACAAATCAAATATAAAACAAACGCATTCTAAAATACACTGAAGTTCCCTAACTGTCCTCTTACCTCCCTCCTGCTCCTTTTGTTATTCTGACCTGGTTGCAGATCCCACCCGGGCATTACCTTTGCAACAAAATGCTCGTTCTGCCTGACAATGGTTTTTCTGTCCCCCCACCCTGCCAAACCAGTTCAGCAGGGGTGGTAAGGCTCACAATCTTCTAATATTTACCTTTAGCTGTCCTTGTTAGTAGCCATATTTACCCCCAGTACCCCAAATTCTGTGTCTCATTACCCCAAATGACTGTGTTGCCCCCTTTTCCCCATGACACACTTGCAGCTGTACTGTACCACCTTTGGTCCAAGGGCACCCTGTAGATTTCTGGGCATGTGGGGATCCGGGCAATGAGTGGGCTGATACAGCTGCTCGGCCAGCTGACTATCCAACTCATGACCTCGCAGCCATTCCTTTTAGTGTTTTAATCCCTGTTTTTAAGTCCCATCTAATGGTGCACTGGCAGTCCATTTGGGATGAATAACATAAGGCAAAACTATATGAATTGAAGCCTGTGATCCGTCAGTGACAAAGTTCTTACAGTCACAACCATTGGGAGGAAGTGGTCCTGGCCAGGCTGCATCTTGGCCATGGGCTGCCCACCCATCACCACCTGCTTTTGGGGGAGGCTGTGCCTCTGTGTGGCCCCTGCAACGTGCCTCTGATGGTCCGACATGCTGTGCTTGTCTGCCCTTGTTTTACTGCTGCACGCCATGTGTTTCTATGGTACCAGACACACCCTGCTGACCCTGTGCACTTGTTTTTTGGTGAAGAAGTTGATTTGTTGTGTTTTTGTAAAGGCTGTTGGGTGGTTCCCCAGTTTTTAGCTTCCCTATTATGGTGTGTCTAGTTTTAGCGTGTCTTTAGCTTTGCCATGGGTTTTACCTATTTTATTTTTTACTCTTTTACTCCTCCCTGAGTGCTTGCTGGCCACTGTACCATTTGCCCATAATCACCCACCCGCTGTTCCCCTCTCAGGGGAAGAGAGATTTTTTAAAAACAGCAGTGTTCAAGCCTCAGGCACTTATTTCCTGGTTGCCTCCCACGAAAACCATTTAAGAGGACAATAGGGAGATGATGGAATGACAAGTGAAAAGTTCCTGTTCCTCTTTATGTACTGGGTGTGTTAAGAGGTGCATGTAAGTGCATGAGGGAGTGGGACTTATTCAATGAGGGGTGAAGCTAAGGGGGCAGGGATTGCCCCTCTTTGACCATTCTAAATGTTGGGAGGTATGAATGCAGCAATTCCCCCAACGCTGTGACCCTTCTACCATCTTTTACCTCTCCATGACCTCAAAGAATAAATGGAAATCCTCAATAAGTAGGCTGACCACCTCTTGGGAAAATGGCATAGGAGGGATTGCTGTGATCAGCTGTCACTCCCTCCAAACGCAGCAATAGAGTTTGTGGGCCCGCCAAGCAGCCACTTGTGAAGTTCCTGCATGTGCAGGAAGGCATAAGGCCTTTGGGATTCTGCAAGGAAGATGGCTAAAATTAGCAGGGGAGCTTTAGACTTGTTGCAGGAAGAGAACCTAACAATGGGTGTTTTTACACACACGTTTCTCCTGCATGTTTGCTGTTACATCCTGATCTTTCTGTGTGTCTAAATCACTCACCCAGATCTTAAACATCCGGCTCTTCGAACTTCTGAGTAGAGCTTCTCCCAGAACTTTTGTGTGTACGTTCTCCTGGTAAACTGCTTTGCTCCAGGCAGCTGTGGTCACTTGGTTTCCATGGCAGCCCCTCACGTCTACAGCTGTGGCTACTTTAGTCTGCCTCAGGACAGTGTTTGTGTGAAGAATGCATCCAGGGCAGGAACTGCCTCAGGGCAGTGTGTGTGTGTGAAAAATGCATCCGGAACTTACTTGTGGACTTGTAAACCCAGAAGATTGAAAAATCTGGAACTTTAAGGTGTGTGTAAAAATGCAGAATGAGGAGGGATAGGATGTTCCAAGAAATTCCTGAATCCTATTAAAGCTCCAAAACAAAGTTCCAAAACTCCAGATTCCACAATATTTATTTGTTGCACTTATACATGTTGTTTAATCACCTTTCAGCTGAAAATCATGGTCTGATGTTGCACTCTAGTGGCTCCTTGTGTGAGTTGTAACAGCTATGCAGGAAAGAAACTTCCACTAATGCTAAGATTGTGTTTGCACTCATGATCCACCCAGTGCTGTATGGTATAGCCAACAAGATGTTTGATGGAGAAAGAGCTGTGCCATGAGAATGGTTTGAGGCCCTTAGGGAACAAGAATAGCTCTGCTCCTTCATGTCTCTGTCCTGAATGCCTTTAGTTTCTTCCTGCTTTTTTACAGGAAACTCTCTCTCTCTCTCTCCATAAATACATTCACCCAATTCTGGATAATGATATGCTTCCTGTCCTGCAGAAACCTCCCCAGCTTTTCACTGACACAGGAATTTGAGGTAGAGGAAGAAAGTCAAACTCTGACTCTTGCAGGACTCTCCTTAGAATCTGTGGGGGCCAGGGCAAAGATAAAATGCAGGACCCTGGTGGCCCCTTGGAGGCACTGTCCACAGGGTCCTAAAGGTGGTCATGTTTGGGGCCCTCTGAGGAGAGTGGAGTCCCTACACCATACCCTGGTGAAGACAGGGTCCACAATGTTGGGTCCCCTCGAAAGAGCAGGGCCTGGGGTGGTCGCCCTGTGGTAAGGCTGGCCCTGGACTCTTGAGTCTTTTAGTTGAAGGACCTCTGTTTTTTTGCAGAGAACTGGAACAAGATCGGGAGAAGTTATGCAGATGGGCAATAAGCAATCCTAGCTCCAGAGGGCTTCATTGGCAGCAGGGAGAGTGGGCTGGTAAAACTGTGGGGGAAAGTGAAGTGTTTAGTGGACATTTATATTATGTATTTAGATTCATAACCCACCTTATCCCACGGACTCATGGCAGAACTTTATAGTCTTTATCTAGTTCATCCTCGCAATAACTCTGTGTGGTAGGTAACTGAGGCTGAAGGACTATGACTTGGTGAGCTCATGGCTATTCTTGCCCCCTTTCACAGTTCAACCCTGAGGACCACCCCCCAGGCCAAAATGGGAATCTCAGGATCAAACCACAAGAAGTAGCAACCCTACTCATGGCTAAGGCAGGATTTGAATACAGGGCTTGCAGGTCCAAGTCCAATACCTTATCCACTAGGTTCCATTGCATTTTGTTTTAAACAATTTTCTGTGAGATTCAGCTGAAAATTGCTAAACGCTATCGCAGAGGTCCATGTGAAGAGACTTGGTAGAGCTATAGGAAGCTTTAAGTTTGTTCTCTGTGGTGCCATCACTGACCAAGACACTGCTGAGGGAAGCTGCTTTGTGCAACACCAGTTCAATAAAAACTTTGGATTTCCTGCTGTGTCTCCATCATCAACACTACTAAACCCCTATAACCAGGTAAATTTTTCAGGGTTTGGGAGTTTAAACTATATATTTCAGGCAGCTCTGCTTACAACACATGGAACCATAGAGAGCCACAGGGTCCAAGGAAAGAGAAATCTGAAGAGGAAAGATTTGCATAACACAATGTTATGTAAACAGACATAACCTGCTGTCCTTAAACCACTTCCTCCAGAGTAATCTCCTTGACTTCAATGGTTATACTCCAGAGTAAGTGATTTTAGGCTCACTGCCTGATAGTGTGACCCATTAGCTGTTTAGTGCCAGCATGAATCCCAATCACTTCGAGATTTGGGTTAGCGTCATTGTGTGATTACAATAGAACTAGAATAGCACCATATTATAGACCTGTTTCAATACAAGGTTCTGCCAAGTATTTCTGGGAGTATTGGCCAGGGCAGCTGAATTACGAGCAATAGATTTGATACAGGTTAATAGCACACTGGCAACAAACAAATTAATTAGATCTTATTTTTAACTGATTATCATGATTGATTTTAGTTTGATTTTATAATCCAATCTCTTCTCTGTCCTCAGGGAAGGAATCTTCTGGAAGACAACCAAGTAAAATACTCTGTTTTTCAATTGCAAAAGAGTAAGTGAATTATGAAATATTATATGTAGTACAACCTTATCAGCCTTGTATTTTAGAATGCATTGCTATCGACTGCAGCACTATTATGAATTGGATAGAATGGACTATTTCTTACTCTGCATCTGTACAGTGCCCAACACAATGGCCCTTTTTACATATGACACTCCTATGTATGGACACCCATCGTCCATGTAGGGGTGCGTGGGTGAATACTCCCATGACCCACGCATCCCCCCACTCCTCCCCATGCGTAGAGCAACCGGCAACAATGCAGGTTGTTCCATGCATGGGGATGCAGGAGGGAGGATGGGTGTGCACCCATGTGCACCTGCACTGCCCTTGTGGCTAGCCTGGGTTCTGACATTGGAATATCTCTAAGGTTACAGCCTGGGAAGAGGCCCACCCACCCGGGCCAAAGCAGTCTATCGCATCTTACGGCCAATGGCTGTGCCATCGCCGCCGGTTATGGCAGGGGGGCGGAGTGCTGGGAATGGTGCCGGGGTGGGCCTGTCCACCTGTTGTGTTTCCCACCCTTGCCCCGGGCAATGGGATGGCTAGGGCTGAAGCAAGAACAGGTGCTCTCATTCCTTTGGGAAATACCAACCTTTCAGGAGCACTTTTGTCCATTCATCACTATTTCCCACGTCCGCGCTTCCAGTCCTGTTGGTATTGGCACCTGTGATTTCCTGTCATTTTTTGGTAATTTCTGGTATTACCAAAAATACTGATAATACCAGAAATTATTGAAAATTACTGGGAAATAGCTATTGAAAATAGCTAATATTTACTATTGAAAATAGTATTGAAAATAGCGGGAAATCACAGAAAGTGTTGGAAATGCCAGTAGATTTCCTCCTTGCGCAAATGAAGGTGAACGAGCTGTTTCCATTGGAAACAGCATTCGCAGAGATTTATTGTTTCAGCTCTAGGGAAAGCTCCCTGGCCATGGTCATGTCAGGTCGATACCCCAACCTGGACCGGGGAAGAGTGACCGATGTTCCACACCCCGGGCTGCTGCAGTTACATGCGTTTTTACCTGTTGATCCTGATTGGGGGCTTTTGTGTGATACTGGAATACAAATGAAAATGACAAATCTGAACGAATTCAGAAATTGCTATGTTGTTAGAAGAGATTGTGTTATTTTTGTTGTATTTATTCAACACTTGGTTCACAGGTTTTGATGCATGTACAGTATATGTAAGTACATAAGTAGTAAGGACATGATTCTCTAAAAGAGGGCCCAAGCATCATTTCTTTGGGTCGGTATAAACTTGTAACACAGGTCTCCCACCATGATCCCATCCCATACACACAATCACATGAGTCATAAAAGAAAAATTTCTATTTTATTTTTGAAATGACATAAATAGACTATATCACTTTACACCTTTATTTTTCTGGACTTTTTCATTGTGAAATCATGAAATGACCTCACTAACATCATTTTTTCTTGCAAGTTCACACTCAATAGACAAAACAGCAAGGTGACGTAAACGTTCCTGTGCCATAGTAGAATGTCTGCAGTTTTTGATGAGTGCTAGATTGTTGAAACTTCTTTCAGCTTATGCCAGTCACTGGAAATTATTATAGTGCTTGTCCCTCCCTCCCTGCCCCCTGCTGCTACAGCCTGTTGGCTCCTCCTGCCTGTGCAGTGTGCACAGGTACTGCCAGGAACTAAAGAGCTTTAGAGTTGTAGTTCTTCAAAGAGAATATCACGTAGGGAGGCACACATCTCTCTCGCTCAGACTGGCACACATCTCTCTCTCTTTCTCTCTCAAACTACAAGCCCTAGAGTTTTCTGTACAAGCACACTCTCTCTCCGTTCTAGAGAAAGGCCTAGGCCAGCAGCTCACTGTTCAGAATGTTGCTTGTTCTGCTACAAATCTCACAAGATCTGAACACCGCATATATACACAGGGGAAAATGTTTTTGTGAACATCCTCAAGAATCTACAATTTAGCCCCAATTTTTTTTTCTCATGGTAATGGGCTTGGAGCCCGGGCTCTGGGTCCTGGTAAAGTGTACCCATTCCACACACACACATACACACACACACATCCGCATGCTTGGGTCCTGCACCACAATCTCACACCTAGCATCGGCGTTTACCCCTGTAGTAAAATGGGTGCTGCCAAATCAGAATCCTCAACTCACACTAGTGGTAGCACTTTTTCCACCGACTGGGCACTTTCTTTGCAAATATAATCAAGATGCCAGACAGTGGAAAATTATACCCTAGGAATTCTCTGCTAGTGAATCATGGGCCATTTCTTAAAACGGTATTGTTATAGTCATCCCAGCTGTGTAGTAGAAACATTAAAATAAATTGTGACACTCTCAGAGACAAAGTAATTCTTTCTTGGTGTTCTGGAGCCAAAGTGCTCAAGTTCACAGTTCTTGTAGCTGCTTTGGTATAATTGTACCTTTTGAATCATATAGTTGCTTCTGCATTAATCTAGTGGTTCCCAAATGTTTTGGACTAATGGTCCACTGTCAACCGTCAACATTTCTCCTGGACCTGCTGGCGATGGCCATTAACTAGTGCATGTTCATTGTGGGCTGGCCGTGGCTAAAAGGCAGATGACTTTAGTCCCCTCTGATCCCACAACCATCTCTGGAAGGTTTGAGGGTGGGGAGGCAGGGAATTACTGTAGCATACATACGGCAGCAGTAGTTGTGCCAAAACATGAGCCAGCATAGCCTAATAACGGATAAGGTGATGGATTTGGACCTGGGAGATGCAGGTTCAAATCCTGTCTTAACCATGAACTCACTGGATGGCCTTGGGTAAGCCAATGTTTCTCCGACTTGGTTCTCCATCTGTACAATGTAAAGCCTAAATAGGTACCTGAAAAAACAGGTTAAAACCATCAAATATGCACTACCTGGCATTTTAATTAATAACCAGTACTCAATTGTGCTCCATCAAGTAATTATTTTAGTTTGATTACTTTGGTAGCATCATTTTGGCAATACTAGTACCATTGCACATGCACAATTGGCAAAATAAAGATGCAATCAATATAACAAATTGACAAGAATACCAAAATGACCAATCTGAAAACACCCCACAAAAACGGGGGAGGGGAAGAACCCCAAACAAACATGTAATACTTTAAAAATTGGATACACAATTATCCAATTTTGGTCACGGATAGTGTTCAAGTTGCCAAGGGCTACCCAAAACACCAACAAACAACAAACCCACTACCCATTTCAGGTTATTGGCTGCTTGTCCACATTATGGAAATCATCAGGTGAGTCTCATGGAAATTTCACTCACAGATGACCGGGCTGGATTCTGAGCCCAGTCATCTGTGGGTGAAATCACTACGAGAATCACCTGATGACATCTTTACCCCCCACGCACACAAGTGGAGCTTCACGTGAGTTTCCCCACTGTGATTTTGCCTTACGTAAATTCCCCGCTCGCATAACGTGGGTAAGCAGCCACTGTGAAGATGAGCTAGATAAGGATTGTAAAGCACTAAGAACACTATATACATTTATTTATTTATTTTGATTTCTTAACCGTTCCTTTCTTCTATAGCAGCTCGGCGTGGCTCACAACATATTAAAATCATATAAAAACATATATATAAAAATAAATTCCATCAATAAATAACAGAATACAATATAAAACCAGCAGTAAAGATATACCCAAAGGCAGAGCTAAAAATTCCTCCCCTCCCTCTCAACCCCCCACTCATCACCCTCGCCAAAAGCCTGGTGGAACAGCCAGGTCTTACACTGTCTTTGGAAAAAGGAAGGTCCGGGACCAAGTGGACCTCCGTCAGAAGGGAGTTCCACAGCCTCGGAGTGGCCACCGAGTCATAGGGGTCATGATGGGGGTCATAGGGGTCATGATGGGGCTGGGGAGATATGGTCCCCATGGGGGAGATTTTCAATCTGTAATGCAGGAGAGGCATCTGGTGCCAATTCCCCTCATTACCCCCCAGGTAGATGGTGAGGTGGTGAGGCATCAGAGGGCCTCTGGCCTGAAGCTACTGCCGCTGAATGTGAAGTTGGTTGTTAATAAATCAACAACTATCCATGAATTAATACTGGATTTCGCAACCGACCTTGTATGTATAACAGGCTGGACACTGAGTCTGGGCCTATTTTGGCTGACCTTGTTCCGGCCAGGTACTCCATACAGCACCAGCCAATAATAATATCCCATTATTTTTAGGGATATGTGGTCTGTTAGGAGGTATCCAGTGCAGGTTTTGTCAGGTGTTGAGGGTCTCCATCTTGTAATTGATTTGGCAGGAGACAAGTTAGGGGTGGTGCTTGTATACCATGCACCTACCTGTATGGCTCCATCCCTACACGCTCTGGCGGAGTTGGTGTCAGGTGTGGTGGTACAGTCCATGAAAACATTAGTCCTGAGGGACTTCAACATCCACGCTGACACTGCACTTAGAGGAGCGGAGCGAGAGTTTATGGCGACCATAGCAACCATGGACCTGTCTTAGATGGTCATTGGCCCGACACATGATGGGGGACATACCCTTGATCTGATTTTCTGCACTGGCCTTGAGACGGGGGATCTGTTAGTGGGGGAAGTGTCGACAGTACCTTTGTCATGGATGGATCATTACCTCATATAGGCCTGTCTCCCAGCACATGTCTGCCCCCAGAGGGGTGTGGAACCAGTTCAGTTTGTTCGTCCCCAGAGACTGGTGGAACTGAATAGGTTCTGGACTGCTCTGGGGGATTTACCCTCTGATCTTGATGACCAGACATTCGATGGCCTCATCGAGTTTTGTCGATTGCCTCAGTCAGCAAGGTGTTCCAAGACGGCTCCCAAGCATCTGCTTCCCTCAGCTTTGGCACCGCAGGGCTCCTTGGTTTACTGAGGTGCTGCGGTTGCTGAAGCAGGAAGGACGGTGGTTGGAGTGACAGTGGCGACGGTCTCATACTGAAGCCGACCAGTTGCATCATAGAGCCAGTTTGCGAGCCTATGCAGTGACTGTGCAGGCAGCAAAGGAGGATTTCTTTGCTGTCCTCATTGTGTCAGCCAAGTCTCATCCAGCAGAGCTTTTCCCAGTGGTGAGGGGGGTTGGTCGGTCCAGCCTCCCTCCCCCTGGACCTGGAATTTTCCAGTGTCCGCTGTGACATGTATGTTGACTACTTCACTGATAAAATCACCCAGATTCACCACAATTTCAATGCTGTGCTTATTACAATGGGAGAACCAGAGTTTGTGGAAGCCCCATCTTGTCCAATTTTATGGGATCAATTGCAGCAGATTTAGCTCACTGATGCAAAGGATGTCCTTGGGGCAGTTAGAGCCATGTCCTGTGAACGAGACCCATCGTGGCTGGTTAAGGCCTGCCGGGAGATGTTGGGACCATTGCTGACTGGGGTGGTCAGTGCCTCCCTTCAGGAGAGCAGCATGCTGAGGTGCCTCAAGGAGGCAGTGGTTCGGCCCCTGCTCAAAAAGCCATCTCTGGATGTTGACTCCCTCGCCAGTTATCAGCCTGTCTCTAACCTTCCCTTTTTAGGGAAAATTATTGAATGGGTAGTGGCTCGACAGCTTCATGGGTATCTAGATCAACTTGGGTTTCTAGATCCCTTGAAGTCTGGCTTTCATCTGGGCTATGGCACTGAGGCTGTGCTTGTGGCCTTGGTTGATGACCTTCGTTAGGAGTTAGATCAGGACCGTTTCAACCTGTTGATCCTGTTAGATTTACCGGCTGCTTTTGATACCATTGACCACGAGCTGTTGGTGACTCATCTGCAGGATTGAGCAGGGGTGAGCGGCACTGTTCTTGAATGGTTCCGTTTGTTCCTCGCTGGAAGAACTGTGTGTGTGTGTGGGGTGGTGGTGCTTGGGGAATATTTTTCATCTCCCCGGGACCTCTTGTGTGGAGTCCCACAGGGTTCTATTCTTCCCCTTCTCCTGTTCAACGTGTCTATGCAGCTGTTGGGCAAGATCATTTGGAGCACTGGAGTTCAGTGCCATCAATATGCAGATGACACCCAACTTTAGCTCTTTCATTGGACCTAGGCCCCAAAGTCTCAGTGCTTACATGATGTCTGGTGGCTGTGGGAGACTGGATGAAGGCGAGTCGACCGAGGTTGAATTCCGACAAGATGGAGGTGATGCTATAGTGGGGAAGGCGGTGGGTGTGGCATCCCCATTGATGGGGTCCGCCCTCCGTTGGTTCCTCAAGTTAGGAGTCTGGGAATGCTCCTTGATTTGCAGCTCTGTCTAGATGCCCAGGTTGGGGTTGTGGCATGGAACGCTTTTCACCAATTACATCTGGTGCGTCGGCTTTAGCCATATGTCTCAGACTCTGATCTGACTGCTATCATTCATGCTTTCATCACCTCAAGATTAGACTATTGTAATGTGCTCTACGTGGGGCTACCTGTGGTGACGGTTTGGAGACTGCAGCTGGTGCAGAATGCAGTGGCCTGCCTCCTTACGGGGATGGGCCGCCGGGAGCACATTACACTGGTGCTCCACTCTCTGCACTGGCTGCCTATTGTCTTCTGGGCCCGATCCAAGGTGCTGGTTCTTACCTATAAAGCTCTATACAGCTTGGGCCTCACCTATCTTGTGGACCACCTCACTCCCCGTGCCCTTGACCGGCCCCTGTCCTGGAGTGCCCTTCTCAACGGTCCCCCGGGTTTTCCAGGGGGCTTCTATGGAGAGTGTATTCTTGGTGGCCACTCCCCAGCTGTGGAACTCCCTCCCGGCGGAGGCCCAGGTGGCCCCGGATCTTCCCTCCTTTCAGCGTCCATGCAAGACTTGGCTGTTCCGCCAGGCTTTTGGCGAGGTGAGGGTGGGTTATGTATTTTTGGGGAGGGCGGGCTTGGGTTGGGGTTTTGTGTGTATATATTATATGGATTTTGATATTTTAATTAATGGGAGGTTTATGCTCCCTTTTATCCCTGTCTGGCTTGTCTTCTGCAAGGCCCTGTGTTAGTTTTAAATATGTGTTTTTATCTTTGTAAGCCACCCTGGGCTTCCTTCGGCAGCAGGGGCGGGGTAATAAGTGTTAAAATAAATAAATAAGGCTGAAGCCATCACACCAGGTGTAATTGGTGAAATGTGCCCCTCACCCAACCTGGACATCTAGACGGAGCTGCGAATCAAGGAGCACACCCAGACTGCGAACCTGAAGGACCAACGGAGGGTGGACTAGGGGTGTGCATGTCATTTTTGTTGTTACAATAACGATAACAAAAATTGTCATTTTTGTTACTGCAATAATGAAAACAACAACCGAGAATAATGACAATGATACCAAAAACGACAGCCGAGAATACCAAAAACGACAACCAAGAATACCGGTAACGATAATGACAATGTTGTTGTTATTATTATTATTATTAGCTTGTATATAGCGCCAGCAATGTACCTGGCACTTTTCAGAGAATAAGATAGACATGGTTCCTGCCCGAGAGCTTAAAATCTAAAGACAGGGAGGGGAGACAGGGAAGGGGGAACAGAGGGAGAGACAAAGGATGCGACATTCATGAGGATGCGAGAACTCAGATACACGTTCTTGGCTTGGTTACAGTACATTGGGAGTTTGCAGATAACAGGTGGGGGATAATCCTGGGTGGGAATGATTAGCAGGAGTTAGGAAGGGC
>QEPC01009299.1:521654-537009 GCA_003113815.1 Sphenodon punctatus
TTACATTGCAGCCATTCATTTAAATGGCTGCAATGTAAAAAAATCCGGTACCCGGAATCCGGTAACGGGACCGGATTTACCGGGTTGAATCCGATAATGCCGGTACGCCCAGTACCGGCATTATCGGATACCGGATTTACCGGCACGCCCGCCCCTACTGCACACCAAACCCTCTGACGACCTCACCCAAAGGCTACATGTACATGTTGAACAGGAGAGGAGACAAAATAGAACATTGCAGGGCTCCACATGTGAGGTCCTGGGGAGATGATGAACAGTCACCCAGCACCACAAGTTGAGTTCTCCCAGACAGGAAGGAATGGAACCATTCAAGAAAAGTCTCGCCAACCCCGGTCACACAAGTGAGTCACCAACAACTTGTGGTCAAAGATATCAAATGCAGACAAGAGAACTAACAGGATCAATAGGGTCGACCGACCCTGCTTCAACTCAGGGCGAAGGTTGTGATAACAACATTACTGTCATCCCCTGGACATGGCCACAGCACTGGTGAGGACCTAAAGCTGCTTGCTAGTTCTGGAGAACAGCATCAAATTACTTAGCATAGCCCATTCATGGACCACAGTTTAGGACCACTCTATAGGACAACTAACATATGCTAAAGTAGTTCTCTCTTTGTAAAATACTCTGAACAAACTCAATAAAGATTAACAACAACAAAAGAAGGAAGGCTGCTCTTTGGATTTCACAGTTTTTCTACAAAACAAAATTAATTCAGTCTGGAGCAGAGGGGGAGGATAACAGGAGCCATTCTAGAGGCAAATGGTTATAACTTTGTATCAAGGGAGCCTTCGTAATGGAAAGTTAACGATGGACATTCTGAGAATGCATTTCCCAGTTAAGAAGAAAAAGAGAGCTGAATGAAACATAAGTACCATTTTGGAATATTTGTAAGCCAACAGCAAGCTTGAGCAAGCTCTTTGCATTCATGTGCTTTATATTTAAATGATTTCACTGCAGCAGAGGGGCCAATTCATTCCTGAGTTCTGACTACAGTAATTCTCCAGTATTGTATAAATCACACTTGCCTTCAAAGCCCGGTTGAGCATTCACCATCAGGCATAATACATTTATTTTCATATGTTTCAGTCTTGTTAGCAGCATAATGGGGTGTGTGTGTGTGTGTGTGTGTGTGTGTGTGTGGAGATTGAAAAGTAGTATAACATTCAAAACTTATAATAAAAAAGTAAGAATCATTCCAGTCATCAAGCAAAGCGATTTTTTTTTAAAAAAAAACACCCCAAAATCCAGGTACAAGAAACAAAATGACAAGAATGATCCAGAAGTTTCACCTGGATAGAAAAGCCTAAAGTGAAATAAAAGTGGACTCCAAGAATGCCTAATCCAGCAGTGTCCATGGCTTTTGGCATAGGTAACTAATATGAAATATTAGTCAGGATTGTGACCTCATCCACAGATGTCGCAATCCCACTTAGGGCCCTGCACCTCAGTTTGGGAACCTAGTCTGCCTAACAGCATCTACAAGTCCGTCTTTGAGCCCTCAGAGTTTTTCCATGAGTGACTCTCATAGGGTGTTTTTAAATTAGATGCTACCACGCATGGCTATTGGCCACCCCAGGAGCCACTCATCTGACCACTTGTCTGAAGGTGGTGCAGGGGGATGTGCGTTCCCGACCCGTGAGCCACTCAGTACCCATTCATGGCTACTTACAGCAAACTGCTGAGAAATCCAGAGTGTGCTGTGCGTGTCCCCCGTGCATTGGCACTGCGGACAAGAGACATGACCTTTGTAAGTCACAGGAATTGGCTGAGAGCGCTGGGGAGCCCAGGTTCCCCAGAACTCATGCCTGGGACATGTCCGTTTCAAGGCCAGCTCAGTGCGCTCCCTCTTCCCCCATGGTCCAGGACAGGGAGAGTGTGTCACAGCTGACACAATAGCCACCCATTAGAATCCCTCCCCACAAACTCCACCTGATTGAGTGCTCTGCAGCTGTGCCACTCAACAGCCACTGCCCACCACCCCCCGCCCCATCACCTTGCTTTACGTGGACTCTGCACTGGCTGCCAATAACGTGCCGAGCCAGGTTCAAGGTATTGGTGTTAATCTACAAGGCCCTTCACAGTCTGGGCCCCTTGTACCTCAGGGACCACCTCGCCCTCTGAGCCCCAGAGCGCCTCCTTCAGTCTGCCGGGGGTGCCTTCTTGGAGGTCCCCCGGNGGAATTTTCCAGTGTCCGCTGTGACATGTATGTTGAGCTTCGACATCGCAGAGCCCCTTGGTTCACTGAGGTGCTGTGGTTGTTGAAGCAGGAAGGACGGTGGTTGGAGTGACAGTGGCGACGGTCTCATACTGAAGCCGACCAGTTGCATCATAGAGCCAGTTTGCGAGCCTATGCAGTGACTGTGCAGGCAGCAAAGGAGGATTTCTTTGCTGTCCTCATTGTGTCAGCCAAGTCTCATCCAGCAGAGCTTTTCCCAGTGGTGAGGGGGGTTGGTCGGTCCAGCCTCCCTCCCCCTGGACCTGGAATTTTCCAGTGTCCGCTGTGACATGTATGTTGACTACTTCACTGATAAAATCACCCAGATTCACCACAATTTCAATGCTGTGCTTATTACAATGGGAGAACCAGAGTTTGTGGAAGCCCCATCTTGTCCAATTTTATGGGATCAATTGCAGCAGATTTAGCTCACTGATGCAAAGGATGTCCTTGGGGCAGTTAGAGCCATGTCTTGTGAACGAGACCCATCGTGGCTGGTTAAGGCCTGCCGGGAGATGTTGGGACCATTGCTGACTGGGGTGGTCAGTGCCTCCCTTCAGGAGAGCAGCATGCTGAGGTGCCTCAAGGAGGCAGTGGTTTGGCCCCTGCTCAAAAAGCCATCTCTGGATGTTGACTCCCTCGCCAGTTATCAGCCTGTCTCTAACCTTCCCTTTTTAGGGAAAATTATTGAATGGGTAGTGGCTCGACAGCTTCATGGGTATCTAGATCAACTTGGGTTTCTAGATCCCTTGAAGTCTGGCTTTCATCTGGGCTATGGCACTGAGGCTGTGCTTGTGGCCTTGGTTGATGACCTTCGTTAGGAGTTAGATCAGGACCGTTTCAACCTGTTGATCCTGTTAGATTTACCGGCTGCTTTTGATACCATTGACCACGAGCTGTTGGTGACTCATCTGCAGGATTGAGCAGGGGTGAGCGGCACTGTTCTTGAATGGTTCCGTTTGTTCCTCGCTGGAAGAACTGTGTGTGTGTGTGGGGTGGTGGTGCTTGGGGAATATTTTTCATCTCCCCGGGACCTCTTGTGTGGAGTCCCACAGGGTTCTATTCTTCCCCTTCTCCTGTTCAACGTGTCTATGCAGCTGTTGGGCAAGATCATTTGGAGCACTGGAGTTCAGTGCCATCAATATGCAGATGACACCCAACTTTAGCTCTTTCATTGGACCTAGGCCCCAAAGTCTCAGTGCTTACATGATGTCTGGTGGCTGTGGGAGACTGGATGAAGGCGAGTCGACCGAGGTTGAATTCCGACAAGATGGAGGTGATGCTATAGTGGGGAAGGCGGTGGGTGTGGCATCCCCATTGATGGGGTCCGCCCTCCGTTGGTTCCTCAAGTTAGGAGTCTGGGAATGCTCCTTGATTTGCAGCTCTGTCTAGATGCCCAGGTTGGGGTTGTGGCATGGAACGCTTTTCACCAATTACATCTGGTGCGTCGGCTTTAGCCATATGTCTCAGACTCTGATCTGACTGCTATCATTCATGCTTTCATCACCTCAAGATTAGACTATTGTAATGTGCTCTACGTGGGGCTACCTGTGGTGACGGTTTGGAGACTGCAGCTGGTGCAGAATGCAGTGGCCTGCCTCCTTACGGGGATGGGCCGCCGGGAGCACATTACACTGGTGCTCCACTCTCTGCACTGGCTGCCTATTGTCTTCTGGGCCCGATCCAAGGTGCTGGTTCTTACCTATAAAGCTCTATACAGCTTGGGCCTCACCTATCTTGTGGACCACCTCACTCCCCGTGCCCTTGACCGGCCCCTGTCCTGGAGTGCCCTTCTCAACGGTCCCCCGGGTTTTCCAGGGGGCTTCTATGGAGAGTGTATTCTTGGTGGCCACTCCCCAGCTGTGGAACTCCCTCCCGGCGGAGGCCCAGGTGGCCCCGGATCTTCCCTCCTTTCAGCGTCCATGCAAGACTTGGCTGTTCCGCCAGGCTTTTGGCGAGGTGAGGGTGGGTTATGTATTTTTGGGGAGGGCGGGCTTGGGTTGGGGTTTTGTGTGTATATATTATATGGATTTTGATATTTTAATTAATGGGAGGTTTATGCTCCCTTTTATCCCTGTCTGGCTTGTCTTCTGCAAGGCCCTGTGTTAGTTTTAAATATGTGTTTTTATCTTTGTAAGCCACCCTGGGCTTCCTTCGGCAGCAGGGGCGGGGTAATAAGTGTTAAAATAAATAAATAAGGCTGAAGCCATCACACCAGGTGTAATTGGTGAAATGTGCCCCTCACCCAACCTGGACATCTAGACGGAGCTGCGAATCAAGGAGCACACCCAGACTGCGAACCTGAAGGACCAACGGAGGGTGGACTAGGGGTGTGCATGTCATTTTTGTTGTTACAATAACGATAACAAAAATTGTCATTTTTGTTACTGCAATAATGAAAACAACAACCGAGAATAATGACAATGATACCAAAAACGACAGCCGAGAATACCAAAAACGACAACCAAGAATACCGGTAACGATAATGACAATGTTGTTGTTATTATTATTATTATTAGCTTGTATATAGCGCCAGCAATGTACCTGGCACTTTTCAGAGAATAAGATAGACATGGTTCCTGCCCGAGAGCTTAAAATCTAAAGACAGGGAGGGGAGACAGGGAAGGGGGAACAGAGGGAGAGACAAAGGATGCGACATTCATGAGGATGCGAGAACTCAGATACACGTTCTTGGCTTGGTTACAGTACATTGGGAGTTTGCAGATAACAGGTGGGGGATAATCCTGGGTGGGAATGATTAGCAGGAGTTAGGAAGGGCNGCTGCTTGCTAGTTCTGGAGAACAGCATCAAATTACTTAGCATAGCCCATTCATGGACCACAGTTTAGGACCACTCTATAGGACAACTAACATATGCTAAAGTAGTTCTCTCTTTGTAAAATACTCTGAACAAACTCAATAAAGATTAACAACAACAAAAGAAGGAAGGCTGCTCTTTGGATTTCACAGTTTTTCTACAAAACAAAATTAATTCAGTCTGGAGCAGAGGGGGAGGATAACAGGAGCCATTCTAGAGATGGTTATAACTTTGTATCAAGGGAGCCTTCGTAATGGAGAGTTAACGATGGACATTCTGAGAATGCATTTCCCAGTTAAGAAGAAAAAGAGAGCTGAATGAAACATAAGTACCATTTTGGAATATTTGTAAGCCAACAGCAAGCTTGAGCAAGCTCTTTGCATTCATGTGCTTTATATTTAAATGATTTCACTGCAGCAGAGGGGCCAATTCATTCCTGAGTTCTGACTACAGTAATTCTCCAGTATTGTATAAATCACACTTGCCTTCAAAGCCCGGTTGAGCATTCACCATCAGGCATAATACATTTATTTTCATATGTTTCAGTCTTGTTAGCAGCATAATGGGGTGTGTGTGTGTGTGTGTGTGTGTGTGTGTGTGGAGATTGAAAAGTAGTATAACATTCAAAACTTATAATAAAAAAGTAAGAATCATTCCAGTCATCAAGCAAAGCGATTTTTTTTTTAAAAAAAACACCCCAAAATCCAGGTACAAGAAACAAAATGACAAGAATGATCCAGAAGTTTCACCTGGATAGAAAAGCCTAAAGTGAAATAAAAGTGGACTCCAAGAATGCCTAATCCAGCAGTGTCCATGGCTTTTGGCATAGGTAACTAATATGAAATATTAGTCAGGATTGTGACCTCATCCACAGATGTCGCAATCCCACTTAGGGCCCTGCACCTCAGTTTGGGAACCTAGTCTGCCTAACAGCATCTACAAGTCCGTCTTTGAGCCCTCAGAGTTTTTCCATGAGTGACTCTCATAGGGTGTTTTTAAATTAGATGCTACCACGCATGGCTATTGGCCACCCCAGGAGCCACTCATCTGACCACTTGTCTGAAGGTGGTGCAGGGGGATGTGCGTTCCCGACCCGTGAGCCACTCAGTACCCATTCATGGCTACTTACAGCAAACTGCTGAGAAATCCAGAGTGTGCTGTGCGTGTCCCCCGTGCATTGGCACTGCGGACAAGAGACATGACCTTTGTAAGTCACAGGAATTGGCTGAGAGCGCTGGGGAGCCCAGGTTCCCCAGAACTCATGCCTGGGACATGTCCGTTTCAAGGCCAGCTCAGTGCGCTCCCTCTTCCCCCATGGTCCAGGACAGGGAGAGTGTGTCACAGCTGACACAATAGCCACCCATTAGAATCCCTCCCCACAAACTCCACCTGATTGAGTGCTCTGCAGCTGTGCCACTCAACAGCCACTGCCCACCACCCCCCGCCCCATCACCTTGCTTTACGTGGACTCTGCACTGGCTGCCAATAACGTGCCGAGCCAGGTTCAAGGTATTGGTGTTAATCTACAAGGCCCTTCACAGTCTGGGCCCCTTGTACCTCAGGGACCACCTCGCCCTCTGAGCCCCAGAGCGCCTCCTTCAGTCTGCCGGGGGTGCCTTCTTGGAGGTCCCCCGGGTTAAGCGCGGGGCCACAACGGAGAGGGCATTCTCGGTGGCCGCGCCAGGCCGTGCCTTTGGAATTCCCTCCCGGAGGAAGCTCGCCTGGCCCCAAGCCTTTTAACATTCTGGCGAGTTTGTAAAACCTGGCTGTTCGCCCAGGCCTTTGGGGAGGGTGGGAGGGTGGGTTAGTGGGGTTTTCTCCCTCTACCCTTGTTTATTTTCTGTTATAATTTCGTCTTTCCCTGTTTTAATTGTTGATAGTTTTATGATGTTTTAAATATTTTAAATATTGTTTTATACTGGACTTGTTAGCCGCCCCAAGCTGTTCGCAGGAGGGGCGGGGTATAAATATATTAAATAAATAAATAAATAACAGCTGTAATACAGCTCTGGAGAGAGACTCATTTCAATTCTTCAGCCCTTTTCTTGGCTGGTACTAGATTATTCATATTCAGAAGGAATGGCCTCCAATTAGCTTCCAGGAACAGAGAATTAAAGAAAAACTATGAAAACAAATTTGACTGCTTTCTGGAGAGGTTTTGCAAAGGCTGTTAGGAACACACTGCAGGATAACGTCCAGGGTGGAGTCATGGCAGAAGTCAGTGCAGGATTAGGTCCAAAGGTCTAGGAACAAAGTGCAGGATTGGGTCCAGGCGAGTCAGGATAGGATTGGATCCAAGGGTCTAGGACAGGGGTTCTCAACTTTTTTCCAGTCATGAGCACTGGAGTGACGTACGTCATTATTTGGGAGCGCTGTGACATAAGTGACTACTTGGGAGCACTGCATAATTTTTATGAATGAGCTTGGGGAGCACTTTTGCCCAATGCCCAAGCACTTTGGTGCTCCCGAGCACCAGGTTGAGAATCCCTGGTCTAGGAGTTCAGGGCATCAAGATGGGGAACTGGCACGTAGACCAGGGGGCAGAAACTACAGGCAGACAGAAATGCAGATTTAGAAGAGTGGGCTCACAGGCCAGCTGCAGAGCAGGCACATTGGCAGCCACAGAGCAAGCATCATAGCAGACATTTGGACAGGTACAAGATCACAGGCAAGCAACTAATGATCCACCCAGCTTTTGTAGCTGCAAACCTGCCTTTTGTACTGCAGGCAGTCAGTCAAAAATCTAGGAGTGTGGAGCAGTATTGAGGAGGGGTGTGGCTTGACCTGCACCGGGGAAGGCCTTCAGTGCCAACTCTGGGTCCTGAGCAGAGTGAGCTGGGTGGTGCTGTGGAGCTGAACTACTTCCGGTGCCCTAAAGCTTTTGTCTCAAGCCCTGGTCATCACAAGTCCCCTTCACCACCGAAATGGTGGCGACGGGAAATTTGTTGCGCCCCTGCCCCTTTTTCCTCTTGGGAGGAGGCACAGAGAAGGGCCACGGCAGGGAGGCTTGTTAGAAAGCCTCCACTGCGCTCAGTTTAGGTTTCTGGGGCAACACCCTGTAACGCATGCACACTGAGCACACTGTGTGGGATTGGAGGCCCGCCCCTTTTAGGAAGGGTGGATTCCCTGTGAGTCGCACGGGAGCGGCATTGCAAGGGCGGAGACCGAAGAGTCAGCAGCAAGATCACCTTGCTGCTGAACTCCGAGACCTGGGCCGTTGCATAAGAATTTTGTTTGTCTTCTCCCCACGCATTGGCGATGGGAAGGACAAGGAAGAAGAGCGAAAAGAAGAAGGTCTCCGCAACCAGGGAGGTGCCTCCTCAGACTCCAGACGGGGAGCGTGGAAGGGATGGCGCATCGGAGGGTGAGCCCCTCCCCCCAGGGATGAAATGTTCACCCGCCTCATGGCGTGCGAAGCACACTTGAGGGCTCGCGACCCTTCCCCCACAGGTGGAGAGGCGTCTGGGATGGTTAGGCCGAGTGAGAGAGAGTGAGGGGGAGCACCAGCACCAGCGTACGAAGGTGACTCCGCACCCGACCTGGTGGGTTATTCCTCATGGCGGGGAATAACACCCCGCATGGTCAGTTAAGATGCGGGGGCAGGGTGATGACCCACCCACCCACCCCCAGCATGTTACTGAGTAGAAGGGGACCCGGGGCTGGCAGGCAGAAGCAAGCAATCAGCCCAGGGGGATGGATTGCAACAACAAGGGGGGGGGGCAGTAGAGACCCACCAGGAAGCCACAGACAGGGCTGGGGGGGGCAAACAGCTACTCCCGGAACAGGAGGGGCAGTCCAACCCCATGTGGTAAACGTGGGCCCACTGATGCAGGCCCTTTACCCCGGGGGACCTGCCTCTACCCATACTGGGGTGGGCAGCAGGGGAGGAAGATCCTTATGGAGTCCCAGGGCTGGGGCAGAACTGGCGCCAAGTGGGCATGAGGGCCACCCTGTTGGGGTTGGGGCTGGTGCCCGACCTAGGCATCCAGCCGAGGAGACCTGGGGGGTCTGGGATGTTGCCATTGTCCCCCTTAGGCAGGCCACCCCCAGCAAGTAGGAGGCGGGTCGACGAATCGGACCAGCAAGACAGACCCTCCAACAACAAGATGTGGTGGAGGATCCTGGCCCTGGAGAGGGAGCTGGGACGGGACCCCGTAGGACAACCAGTGGAACCAGTGGGGGGGGGGGAATCCACAGAGGTGTGCAAGCCAGCCAGAGAGGGTGCGTGGTGAGTATGACTCAAGGCAGGAGGTCGCCACGGGGTTCGCAAGGCCGGCAAAGCTAGATTAGCCAACGGGCAACCCAATTACCCCGAGTGGGGAGGTTTGGGGCTCCCCAACAGGCAACACCAGTGGATGCGGCCTTGGGGCAGTTGGTACAGTCCCTGCTCAGAGCACTCAGCTTAGTGGGCCTCAATTATTGTGCTGGAATGGGGCATGGGTGTGGGTTACACTGGCTGGACCCCAAAATGCCGGCTCGGTAACAGTAGCTCAGGCTGGGGTGATCAGTCAAAAAGACGTGCCAGCGAGTGGCACAGGCATTGGCCAGGCCACCACAGGCGCTACCCTGGTCCAGTTGGGCTCGGGGCTGCTATCACAACCAGAGAACCACGCTCCCCATCCCCTGGGGGGTGCTATGGTGGTGGTGGGCACTCCATTTGGAGAGCACCTAATCCAAGCCACAAAAGAAAAGATATGGCGAGGGGAGTATGTAGATCTTTATGCACTTTTGTTCAGTGATCCAATCATGAATCATTCGGAGCAGGAGGACGGGAAAGATAAGGAGAAGTTTTGTCGGCCTAAAGCAGACTGCAACTGGGCAAATTGGACAGCTGCATTCGCAGTATACATGGGAGTCATGTTACAAGCGTACCCAGGGCATGCATTGGAGATCCACAGATATGCGGACATAGTCCATAGGGCCTATGGAACGGGCCCAGCAGGAGCATGGCTGCGCTATGACGAAGGGTTTCGCCACAGGGCAGCAACCACGTCTGGGCTGCTTTGGGATGTTCATGCACCGGATCTATGGCTTGAGTGCACGATAGACGTAATCAGCGCGCCCCTATCAGATAGTGGACATGCGTTGGTGCGAGGTGGGATGGCACCGGTGAATGAACCATTTCGTGGAGAAAGCCAGAGGGGGGTGCAAGGGGGGCCTGGGCTATGTTGGGAATATAACAGGGCGAACCGATGCAGCTGCGCGGCGTGTAGGTTTTGCCACGGGTGTTCCAATTGTGTGGGGGGCACCCTGTTTCCAATTGCTTTAAGACCAGGCAGAAAAGCAGTAGAGGGAGGTACGGACAGAGTGGCAGAAATGGTAAGGGAGGACAAGGACCAGCCTCGAGCACCCACCCCTCAAAAGGGAACGATGCCAACCAGAATTGACCACCTGGAATGGGCACTTAGGGGGCACCCAGACAGGGCAGAAGTGAACTATGTGGTGCAGGGTTTTAAACAGGGTTTTCTTATACCGGTGGGCCCAGTGAGTATACAGAAAGAAGCACGGAATTTGAAATCAATTGTGGGAATGGAGGATGTGGTTAGAAAGAAAATTGCAAAGGAGGAAGCAGAAGGTAAGGTGGCTGGCCCGTTCGATCGACCTCCCATGGGCAACTTGGTTGTGTCCCCATTAGGAATTGTCCCCAAAAAGGCGGAAGGGGAGTTTCGCATGATACACCATTTGTTGTATCCCAGGGGAGGGTCAGTTAATGATGCAATCCCAAAGGAACTGTCAACGATCAAGTATGCATCATTTGATGTGGCAGTGGAAAAAGCTAAAGCCATGGGAAGGGGCGCGCTGCTAGCAAAGTGTGATGTCAAATCAGCGTTCCGCTTGCTACCGGTGCACCCAAGTAGCTTCCATCTATTGAGGTTCCAGTTTGAGGGAAAGTGTTATTACGATCGTGCCATGCCCATGGGATTCTCGATATCCTGTTCTGCGTTCAAGCGCTTTAGTTCTTTGATAGAGTGGGTGTTTAAGCAAAGGCTGCAGGCGGGGGACATAATGAAATATTTAGACGATTTTTTGTTACTAGGTCGCCCCAGGGGTAGGGATTGTGCTGCCGCCTTGGACCTGTTTTTAGCTAGGGAATTAGGCGTCCCCTTAGCCCCAGAAAAGACAGAAGGACTTGGAACCAGACTCACCTATCTGGGGATAGAATTGGACACAGAATTGATGTTATCGAGACTGCCGGGGGATAAGTTAGTTAGCATGAGGACTAAGATCAGGGAGTGCTTGGGGGCACAAAAAATTACGGTTCGGGCATTACAATAATTAGTAGGGAGCCTCAATTTTGCTTGCTGGGTAGTTGCCCCAGGGAGATCCTTTTTATCGAGGCTGTACAGTAAGTTGAGGGGTGAATTATCGCCCCGTTACCCGGATAAGGGTAACCAAGGATATGAGACAGGAATTGGGGGTATGGTTGGAATTCTTAAAGGGATATAATGGGGTGAATTTTTGGAGAGACTGTTGGCTGCTGCAAGCTGACTTGCAAGTGCAGTCTGATGCAGCTGGAGGCGCTGGTTTCGGGGTTTATTTCAGAACACATTGGTGCGCAGCTCCTTGGCCAGAGGAGTGGCATGCTATGGGGGTTACTAGGGATCTCACTTCTTTGGAATTGTTTCACATAGTAATCGCAGTGTTGCTGTGGGCTGGACAGTTTGCTAATTGGACGGTCATATTCTGGTGTGATAACTTGGCAGTAGTGCATGTGGTCAACACACTCTCCTCTTGGTCGCTGCAGGTCATGACCTTAGTCAGGACATTGGTATTGAAGTGCTTAAAGAGTAACATCCTGTTCACAGCCTGCCACGTCCCTGGTGTTGACAACTGCATAGCCGATGCCCTTTCTCAGTTCCAGATGGACCGTTTCTGAGAGTTGGCACCGGACGCCAGATCTACCCCGGACCCCTTGCCACCCGGGGTGTGGAGCCTTGGGAGTTAGAGCTACAGACCATCGTACAGGGATCTTTGGCCCCCAGAACTCAGGCAGTGTACGGTAGGACTTTCCACAGTTTCCAGAATTTTAGGGTAGAGAAAGGGTGGGGGACAGGGTTCCCCATTAGTGAGCCTGAAGTCATCCAATTTGCAATGGCATTAAGGGAAAGGGGTTTGGCGGTTGGTACCATAACCGGTAAAATAGCAGCTCTGACTTTCATTAACAAGCTTTGGGGCTACCCTTCACCGGACAAAGGGTTTTATTTGAAGCTTATGTTTAAGAGTTGGGCAAGGGCCCCGAGGGCACCAACGATGTCAAGGGCACCCATAATGACACCAATATTGATTCAGCTGGTTGGATTCCTCCCAGGGATATGCTATGATGCTTTTGAGGTTCAGTTGTTTACAACAGTCTATGCCATAATGTATTTTGGAGGTTTCAGGATTAGCGAGGTCGTGCCAGGGTCGTGCAAGGACAGCACCAATTGGGCTTTGGGGACAGAGGATTTGGAAGTTGCTCTGGACAGGTTGCTGATACGGCTCCATCGTTCAAAGACGGACCAAAGGATGAGGGGCCATACCGTCGAGCTGTTTAAGAGTGGCCCAAAGGGAATATGCCCTGTGGAGCAGATCAGGTGTTACTTGGCCATCCGCCCACGGTTGCCAGGAGTGTTATTCATACATAAAGAGGGGGCCTACATGACAAGTTACCAGTTCATGACAGTCCTTCGCACAGCTCTTTTCAGGATTGGGTTGCCTGTGGGGGAATTTGGTTCACATTAATTTAGGATTGGCGCTGCCACCACAGCCGCTGCAGCTGGTTTACCTGAGGAGGCAATAAAGGCAGTTGGGAGATGGCGGTCGGGTTCATACAAAAAAAAGTTAGGTTTTATCATTACTGAATATTGTTGTGTTTTCCGTTAGGATCCAGAGCCCCTGTGGCGGCAAGACAAATGGTGTGGATCTTGGGTCACAGTCTGGTTCATTGGGTAAGCACAGCTGCTGCAAGGACCTCCTGGGGTTTGCAGTTGGGATGTACAGAATAGGCTGGTGTTAGGTGGATAGGTAGGAGTGGGATGCACTGGAACCAACTGCTGCCGACGTTAAAAGGATTAGAATATTTTCCTGCACCACAAATTTTAGTGATTCATTTAGGGGGAAATGATCTCCCTGCCCGTAAAGGGGTTAATTTAATAATTAAAATTAAAGAAGACTTGTTAACAGTTAAGAGTTGGATGAGGGGAGTTCATATAGTTTGGAATTTAATTCCTAGGGTTAAGTGGGACAAGGCAAACAAGCCGGGCAAAGTGGATAAATCAAGGGAAAATATAAATAGGGAGATAGGTAATTGGTTAAAGGGTTTAGGAGGTACCCACATTAGTCACACTGGGTTAGTGCACACACGATCTGAGTTGTACCTTGATGATGGGGTTCATCTGTCCCAGGAGGGTAATGAGATGTACCTGGCAGCACTGGCAGGGCACCTGGAATTTTTGTTGAGCGGTTAGGTGGTGGGTGTCGGGATGGTTCAGGATCAATCACCCTGTTGTGGCAGGGGCCCAGTATGCTATGGTAGGATAAATAGGAAGGAAATAGGATTAAGAGTCGGGGAAGTGATACCCAGTGTAACGCGGGGCACAGCATGCACTGGGGTCATGCTCCTGGGAGGAGTGTCTTAGCAGGGTGAGTAGGGATATGCACTGTCTTCGCACCCTGCGGGCACTTGACTCCTTACTCAGGCCCAGAGTTGGGCTTGCCCCCCTTCGGCCATTGGCCACAGCGCTGTCAGATGTACTGCCACCGGAGGGCACATCCAGGGCAGTACTGGAGTTAATAAGTTGTGTTGTTTAGTTAGCATACTGGACCCAAAATTACATAGTGCAATTACCCACCGGCCTTTGATTTAACTAATTTGATGATAAAGAATGTGGCCGGTTTTCAATCCAACTATGGTCTCTGTGTCTCATTGGGGTGCATCGACAAAGACTTTATTCCCACCTGTGAACAAAGACACCATAGGATTTGTTCTGATGCAGCACTTAAGTCCAAATCAGGTTAGAAAATAATTGACTGGATTATTATTTACACAATGTACTTGTTAGCTCAGGCTAACAAGTCTCAGGATCAGCTAACTGAGTTTTACCCTGGGGTAACCTCTGGAGCATTCATTCTACAGTATCATGCTAATGGTGTAACTTGTCAGTGATGCTGAGATAAGAGGTGTTTTTAAACTAGACATGGCCACGCATGGTCCCCCACCATCCACGCGTCCAACTGTTCGTGTGACGGTGTGTGGGGAGGTGTGCTCCCATGACCCACGCAGTGGCCACTCCTGGCCCCACGTGGAGCACTCCTGAAAAATCCAGAATGCCCCATGTGGGCCAGGGTGGCTGCCTCTGTGGTTGGGGCAGCCATATTGAAAGCCTCTCATTAGAAGCGCTTCCCACACACGTTGAGTGTGTGGGCACCCTGCAGCTGTGCCACTCAGACCACAGACACCCCCCCCCACCCCTGTGGCACTCATTAAAAAACATCCAAGGTACCTCACTTTGGATCAGTAGTAAGTGCCAAACCCAGGGTCGAGGCAGGTATAGTTCAGGATTTGCCCTTGCTCTGTGTGACTCCAAACTGAGGTTACTGCCTGGCGGGGGTGTCCTTGTGTGAATCAGCCCTAAGTCTGTTTTATATCTCTCTGGACTTTGTAGGGAATGCAAACCACATCTGCTCTTAAAGCAGCTGAAGGGAACATTCACTTGAACAAGTTATCCTGGGACACTTCACTCCATGCTAATTATCCTAGAGTGAAATGTCCCAGGGCCTGTCAGGACTGGGTTTTGAACCCCCCAGCCTTTGGGCTTGAATGGGGCTGCCTTTTCCTTCTGCACCACTGGCTGGCCTCTGTAGGAGTTGGCTTCCCTCCCTACTATGGTATTCCCTCTCTCTCTCTCTCTCTCTCTCTCTCTCTCTCTCTCTCTGTGCCCCACTCACACCTGTTAGAGGGCGTGGATTCACCTGCCACACAGGGCCAGCCCTACCGTAGGGCAGCGCAGGGCAGCCCCACACTCGGGGTTCCCCAGCTCTTGGCCTGACAGCGGCCAGGAGCTGGGGACCCCACACAGGGGCCCCCATGCCAACTGACTGGTTGGTTCATATCTCCTCTGACAGGCAGCGGGGGGGGGGCACGGAGTGAGTGAGACTGAGGCAGAGACCCCACCTCTCCCACACTCCATGCCCCCCCTCTACTGCCTGTCAGTCTTGGTCAGGGGAAATATGGGAGAGAAAGGACCTCTGCCTCTCCCTCATTTCCCCTGGCCAAGACACCCAGACAGGGGCCCCCATGCCAACTGACTGGTTGGTTCA
>QEPC01009299.1:537109-581026 GCA_003113815.1 Sphenodon punctatus
GAGATCTTCCATTGCGCCCATTGAGCGCAATGGAAAGGCTTTGCCCCCCCCTCCACAGCACAACCCATGCGTGCTGTGGACGGAGGAGCTCAGCCACCCAAATCGCGTTTTCCATAGGAAAACTCCCAGAGTGGGTGGGTCCCCGAAGGGAGAACATTAACACAGTGACAGCTACAGTAGCCTCTGCAGCAGCTCAGAGGCTGCTGTAGCTGTCATAACCGGCGCTGGGGTTTTTTTTTTTTTTTTTAAAGCAAGCTTTAAGCAACGGTGGCCCCCTGCAGTGCTTTGAGGGGCACTGCCCCAAACTTCCTGCAGGGGGAGCCGCCACTGCCCCTGGTCCTCTTGTTCATAACTTTGTCTTTTCTTGTTCCTTTGCTGCAACTTCTCTCCTCCTGGCTCATACTGCCTAGTTGTGCTCCCTGCTCGGCTCTCTTGGTCCTTGTGCTCTGGCTCTGATCCCTGTGACTCCCTTGCTCCTAGCCTTGAATTGTTGTTCCTTGCTCCTGTTCCTATAGTTGTGTCTGCCTAGTTCCCCTGTTCCCAGTCTTGCTCTCAACCTGGACTCCTTTGATCCCTGCTTTCCCCTTTCACTCCCTGTTCCTTGTCTTGCCATTCTGTATATAGTTTGGCTTCCCTAGTTATAGCTTGGTTTCCCTTGCTCATAGTTTGGGTGGGGTTTGTGTTCTGTGTCCCTTGCCCTCCGTTTGGTTCTTGTATCTGGCTCCCTATCCTGAACTCTCACTCCTTGTCCCATGGTCCTTGCTCCCCATCTAAATCCTTGTTCCCACCTTGTGACCTCAATGATGAGCTGAAAGTCCTCATAGTCTGGGTGTCTCAACTCCTGTGCTGAGACCTCCATCCCCTGGTAGCAGGGAATGGCTGAGAGGTTTTCTATTCCATCTGTGAGACGTCCCCTATTCCCTTCTACCCTTTCCCCTCCTATCTACCCTTCTCTTACCCCCTTCCCTGGCTCCTGACCCCAGAGCCATGACAGGGCCTAGGGTGGCCAGATATGCACATTTTAGAGGACACTTTTGAGAAAAACAGGTTGCAGGGCTGCATTTAAGATTTGAATATCTGGTCACCCTATTTGTCTCGTCTTGCAGTGTTCACGCTTGATTCGTGTGTGAGGGTAAAGTTTGTGTGAACACTCTGGATACTTAAGGGTTTATTGGCAATCGTTTTATGCAAGCCTGACCTCAAATGCCCAAAGTGCTTATGTACATTTTAACCCACAGTAAAACACCTTGGGGATAAGATAGCCATATTGCAAACGTGTGTGCTTTGGAAAGGGGGGAAATAGTATTTACCCCCAATTTTACCTGGAGGTACCTAAATGTCATGTGAATTCCCCAGGTAGTATAAATTGTAGCCTAAAGTAGGGATGTGCATGTCGTTTTCGTTATTACGATAATGACAATTGTCATTTTCATTATCATTATTGCAATAACAAAAACAACAACAGAGAATAACGACAACGATAACGGAAACAACAATGTTGTTATCATTGTCGTTATTATTAGTGACAGTTGCAGTTTTGTTTTTGATGTAAATGGAGAGGGGAGGAGGGAGCAGACATCTCGGAACCCTAAAGAGGCTTGAACTCTTGAACTGTGCCTGTGTAGGGAGGGGCGAGCAGCTCCACAGTATCTGATGGATGCATTGCTGACCAATGAGCAGCGCAATCAGGCCCCAGCAGTCTCATGGCACTCTGTGGTTGCTCAATGCCTGCTGCCTCCCAAAACCAATCAGGAGGCTGTGGGGGAAGGCACTGCAACCCTTTATATTGCAAATCTATTACCAATTCCTTTCCTTCCTCATATAACCTACCTTTTACCTTCTCCCTTTCCCTGCCCTGTACATGATTGATAGATAGATACTATAGGCATTTAGATATATATTAGTTGTGTACAACATATAGAGAGAGATTAGATATTATATAGGTACTTAGGCTAGTCTATTTTATTATATTAGGATTATAGAATAGGTTATGTATATATTATCATACAGTACTTCTTTAACTGAGTGTGCACTTGTGTGTATAATGAGAAAGGGAAGGACTACTAGTTCAGCCTCTGGGGCAGGTGGCCCTGGTAGAGGGCGAGTTCGTGGGCATGGGGGAGTTGGCAAGACCGCTGCCACTTCTGCCACTGCTGGCAACCCACCGTCCAAGCTGAAGAGACCTGATTTTTTCTCTTCAAGGTGGCAGGTCTTATCAGGGGAACAGGCTGTAGCAGAGATCGTGGGAGTGGCATCTAGTGTGAAAGGCAGGGAGCCCCAGCCTTCCACTAGTAGCAGTGGCACTGGAGGAGGGAGCCAAGGGCAAGGGGTGTGTGCAGCAGCAGAATTACACACCTCCTCCTGAAGCACCAGCAGCAGCTGGCACTGCCAGCAGTGATTTTTCACTGGGGGCAGCAGATGATATTGTTATGGGGAGCCCCAGCAGCAACGATGATGATGTGGGTGCTGTTGCTGGGAGTGGTGCAGGGGCAACCACCTCTCCTGGGCAGGCTCCTCCCTCTGACACCCACCCACACCCCGGGATTTTGAGGGTTTGGGGGAGGATATATTTGAGGGCATCCTTCCCCCACTTTGGCAGCAGCAGCCCAGCTTCAGCAGATAGCAGCAGGGCATCCTCTCCTCCCATGCTGCAAGGTGGAAGCAGCAGCAGCTTCAGCATGGGTGGTGTGGAGCTGGGCAGCAGTGAGGGGAGTGAGGAGGAGGTGGAGGAGACTCCTGTTGATGCCGATCCCCCTGTAGCCACGTTGGGGGACAAAGGCAGCAGCCCCGAGCGGTGGCACGAGGGGTTCAGGAGGGTGCCCCAGGGGGCCTGTGTGGGACCACTTCCTTGAAGCAGGTGACAGCAGCGGGGTGGCCTGCCTTCACTGTGGAAAGGTAGTGTGCTGTGGGAATAAGAAGGGGAATCTCAGCAACAATGGCATGAATTCCCACCTGAGAACCTGGCATAGGGCTTTGCTTCTGCAAGAGACACTAGAGAGGAGCTTGTACCAGAGGTGGTGGCCCTGGTACAAAAGTTGAAAGAGGGGCTGAGCAGGTGTTTTGACCCTCTCATTCATAAGGAGGTATATGTACTCTCCACCATGCTGGACCCCAGGGTGAAGGAGAGCGTGGCAGCTCGTACGCCAGACTTCACCCTGAGGAAGCATGGTCTGGTGGAGAGGGTGCAGGCAGTCGAGAGGGTCACACAGCGGCAGCAGGGCAACTAGGAGGGGCAAAGCAGCAGCAGCAGCAGGTGTGCAGAGATGCAGAGCACTCCCAGGAGCAGCAGCAGCTCCTCTGCCATCAGCCGTCCCGAGTGGACCACCCCAGGGCAGGCAGCGTGGGCACATGCAATTGGGGAGGAGGTTGGCAGCAGCAGCAGGCAGAGGGAGCAGGAACCTGACACTGTGGAGCGGGCAGTGGCAAAATATCTTAAGGAGCCGGTGGTGGATTTCAGCAGCGATCCCCTTCTGTACTGGGCAGAGAAGGGGAAAATATGGCAGGCTCTGACCAGGGTGACACAGGAATTAGTGTCCTGCCCACCAACCAGCGGTCCCAGCGAATGGGTGTTTTCAGCAGCAGGGGACATAGTGAGTCCTCACCGTGCTGGGTTGGTGGAGCAGCTCCTGTTCCTCAAGGTCAAGGTCAACCTGCCGCTGCTGGGTTTACCTGAGCTGGCATTTCCATTGCTGTACTTGATAGTTATTCTTCCAAAACCAATGCTGACTGTGTTACTAGAGGATTGTGACAGAATCTAGTTTATAAAATAATCATTTTGTTGTCACTCTGACACTTCTGTAGGTGACATACTAAAAGTCCTATATTTTAATAATGGTTTGCCAGCTGCAGAGTACTCGGATTAAGGACCATCCCAACAATGTTGCCACGTTATAGCCTCTGGGAAGAACTGGGGTCAATGGTGTGCTTGAAAGAGGATTTTGAATTTGAGCATGGGATTTGCCTTCTTTCTTTATCTCTTAATCAGAGCAATGTGGTTCTTATGGGCATGTCCATTAATGGCTATTAGTCAAGTAGAGTGAGGGATGTATCCTCTGACTGTCAGGAGCTGGGAACTTCTCCAAAGCAACTGAGAATGGCCACTGTTGGAGAAAGACTTCTGGGCTCGATGGACTATTGGTCTGATCCAGTATGACACTTCCTGTTCTCAGCTAGCTTTCAGTAGCTGATGTGGCAAAGTAAGCAGGGCACTTGGGTTTGAGATTTGACTGGCTGGCTTTAGGTAAATCTCTCTTCTCTCCACCCCTCCCAGTTTGAGCAATGGTGATAGAGAGCAAGCCACTGTCATCATCATAACCCCTTCCTGTGGAATGTGTGCCAGGTAGTCCGGTATGGTCAAGTTTGAGGAAAGTACAATTCTTCAGTTGCATGGAATTATACTGTTCACCTGCTATTTTTGCCAATGGGAGCTGCACAATAAAATCTGCCTGTATTGGATTGAACACATCCCCCTATTGAGAAGCCTCCTGTAAATATACTATAACTAAGCTATCCTAGTATTAGCATTTTTATTATTATTTGCACTGTACTCTGTGCCCGCTGTAGGCACAAGTATATCTAAAATTGGAGCTTAGGAGTCTCAAGCAGTGTAGAAAAATCAAAGTTAGGAAAAATTGAGACAGTTAATCTGAGCAAAACCTGCGTATGAAAAGTTGGAAAACAAAATTGTATGTAGATGCAAGCTAAGTCATAGTACCTACTTAGACATGGATTTTCCTTCTCAAAATTCAGGAGAATAACTGCAAGAGACCTTTAGTCCTTCCTTTCCTAAATTATAATTTATTTAATCATCTTGGAGGGAGATGATGGGTTTATTTCTGGTCTGTGCTTGGATAGTTTCTAGTCATTTGCTTTTTTCAGGGTGGAGGGTTGTTCCTTGACTGGTGTATGGAACTCTTCATATGTTTGTGGAAGCTGTGATGGCAGGTCTATTCATCATCAAACCCTTAATAATGGTTACATTATTCAGTGAGTTGCTAATGATGCTGATAGCGCCAAAGCTCTTTTAGCAAATGGCTCAGCTTGCACCGCAGCTTATGATGTCACACTGGCCAGAGCCAAGGTGGACAGACAAGAGCTGACACCTAGTAAAGAAGGTATGAGATGAGTTTGTAGGCTCAGTGGGAGCAGCCAGGGAGAGGAGAGCCAAAAATTAGAGCCAAAACACAAAGTCAAGGTCTAAAATAAGGTCAAAGCTAGGCTGTCAAACAGGGCAGGTAGGCAAGCATGGTATGGGAAACTCGGAAAAAGACAGGTAGACCTCCGTGAGGTCTCTCTACCTCATTAAAAACTACTTTGTTGCCAAGATGCTTCCTGTGCTGACTCTATATAGACAGAGACAACCAATGACAACACAGCTTGAAGCTGGCCAATCAGAAATGCCTGGTGTGTGGGTAAGGCTCCTTTAAGATATGAACTGGAAGTAGCAACCAAAGATATAGTGTGTGAAGGGGTGTGGTCAGAGAGGGGAGCAGGCAGAAGGAGGGCGCAACCATGTTGAGAAGCTGGGGACTCAAATTGTGTTCAGTCGCATCCAAAGAGGGCATTGGGGCAGCTTTGATGCAAAAATATGGAGAATACTAGCAGCCTGTAGCTTATGCATCTAGGACTCTGACTCAGGCAGAATGTAATTGTGCCCAGACAGAAAAATAGGCATTAGCCCTGGTGCCCAGACAGAAAAAGAGGCATTAGCCCTTGAATGCAAGAAATTTCAAATTTTTATTTATGGTAGACCAGTTGAGGCTGAAACAGATCATAAGCCTCTTGTTTCAATTGCAAAAAAGGGATTGTATGATACTCCCAGACTACAGAGGCTTTTTTCCCCAATTACACTTGTATGATCGGAACCTTCAATACAAGCCAGGTAAAGATCTTGTTGTAGCTGATACCCTGTCTAGAGCATATGATAGGACTGTTTCTAGGCAAGAGATGGAAGCTGATATAAGTAATGTAAACTTGATCAGAAAAATGTATCCAGTCTCCGATGCAATGTGGGCAAGAATGACAGAAGCAACTGTACGTGATGAGACTTTGCAGAAAATTATCAGGGCTATTAGAGATGGTTGGCCTCGCCATCATATACCAGTACCGTACAACCATTTCAAAGAAGAACTGTCAGTGCTGGATGGTATTTTACTGAAAGGGAAAAACTTCTGGTTCCAAAGAGCATGCAAAGGGATATGCTTGAAAGACTGCATGAAGGGCACTTGGGGATTGAGAAGTGCAAATGGAGGGCCAGAGATGTTTTGTTTTGGCCACAAATTAACAGTGACATAGAAGCACTTGTGTGAGGGTGCTCTGTTTGCCAGAAGTACAGGACATGTCAGCCTAAGCAACCCATGCTGGTGATCAAAGAGCCTGTATCTGCATGGACAAAAGAGGGTATAGATCTATTTGCTTATACAGGGAAGCAATATGTACTACTTGTGGACTATTTTTCTCACTATCCAGAGGTTGCCTTATTAATGAATACCACAGCTTCTCAGGTCATTGCAAAAATCAAGTCCATTTTCACCAGGCATGGTTTGAACAGATAATGGCCCTCAGTTTGCTTGTCAGGAATTTAATTTTTTTTCATGGGTATATGGGTTTCTCCATATCACCTCAAGCCCCAAATATCCACAGTCTAATGGCCTTGTTGAAAATGGAGTGAAAATTGTCAAGAAACAGCTTTAAAAAGCACAAGAGACATGCACTGACCCATATTTAGCTTTATTGAACTTTAGGGCATCTCCACTGGAGCTTGGAAAAGCTCCTGCTGAGCTTTTATTTGGATGAAGTATTCGAACAAGGTTGCCCTGTTTATTTAGAGGGTGAGGGAGTTGGGCAGTCTGAAGTATACTTACAGAAAGAATGTATGAAACAAAAACAAAAGACTTATTATGACAAGGGCCCAAGGGAGTTGACACCATTGCAGCCAAATGACCAGGTGCTCATTCATGATGGCGCAGCATGGACACAGACAGCTAAAGTCATTAAAGAACAAGCTCCAAGGTCATATCTTGTGGAAACATCTGATGGTCAATCATACTGAAGGAACGGACAGAATCTTCAACTCATTGCAAGACACACTGAGGAGTATAAACCTGAGACATTGCAACCTGCACAAACTACTACAGGGCCGGTCCAATCTGAACAAAGGGATGGTGAACTGGTGCGAATGCCAGAAAGTCAAGCACAAAGTCAGTCACAGGGTGAACATGTACTATGTAGATCTATAAGATTGTGCAAAGCACCACAGAGACTTATTGAAGAATGCTGAAATGACACAGGACTGAAATGTGGAGGCTGTTTATCCGCAGATTTATGCTGTTATTTCATTATGGTCTCCTTTGTTCTTGTTATATATAGTGGGTTGGTTGTTCTTAATTTGATTGTCAAAAAGGGAGAGATGTGTGCGTAAGGCTCCTTTAAGAGATGGACTGGAAGTAGCAACCACAGATGTAGTGTGTGAACGGGTGTGGTCAGAGAGGGCAGCAGGCAGAAGGAGGGAACAGCCATGTTGAGATGCTGGGGACTCCTAGAAAATGGAGTTGTTATAATCCAGCTCTAAAAAAAGTCTTAATTGTTAACATACTACAGTTTCCAGACTTTGGATTATCAAGACAACAGCACGCCTAGTGTCTTGGGTCACCAGGGAATTAATACTGTGTTTGCTGACCAATGACCAAATCCTGAGTGGTAGAGCTGTTAGGGAGTCCACCTAGTATCCTTAAAACCTGGATTTGAGGCTGGGCCCTACACTGGGTTCTGATCTGTGATCACCTCTGACAATGAAATATTACTATTATATTTTTCCTTCGTTACAGAGCATACAATTTGTACTTGCTTTTTATGCTGCAGTTTCCATTTAAAATAAAAACATGCAATGCAAATGAAATCAGGTACATGACAACACATAACTAGTTATTAATGTAGTGTGTGAACACAACAATGTAGGTCAATTGTACAATACAGGTCACCTATTCTCCAGTGAATAACCAGGAGAGAGAAAATGTCCCCTGAAAGTCTGGAATAATTTCTTATTTTATTTTCCAGTTCGTATACCATGGATTACAAGAAGGGTAGGGAACCTTTTTCCCTCCCTGGGGCCACTTTGAAAGCTTGCACAAGCTCTGAGGGCTGCACAAAAGTTGGGGCCGGGGTGCTTAAGGAATGCACTCAAGGAAAGGAGGGCCCAAATAATGGATCCGTCCCATATCCTTGTTTGCATGACCTCACCTCTGCTCCCTTCCCTTGAGCTTAGTTTTTCAGTGATTGGAGGTAAGAACTGGATCCAAGGGCCAACTCCAGGAAGTGGAAAGGAGCTACATAAAAACTTGCCATGGGCTGCATTTGGCCCCTGGGCCTGTGGTTCCTCCACCCCTGGATTACAATGTGCAGAAGAAATTTTAAGTGGAACAAGAAACTGAACCCTACTTCTCACAAGATCTCTTCCACCTAATGTGCTAAGGTAGAATGTTCCAATGCACCTTTGGGCCCTGGAGAACAGAAGAGTTTTCTTCAGCCTTCATTGTGAAGAGAAATGTCATGTGTGTTAGGACATCCTGTTTGTTTTTCCTTGCTGGTTTACTGCAACAAGTACCCCTCTCAGTGTGTTTGGCACAATATGGCTGCTGTGCCATTAACCCCTAATCACCCAATCTACAACATCTTCAAACTAACAAACCTCTTCTGACTCTTTATCCTGCTGAGCCACTATTTCCTATACCTATGGTCTGGTTACCCTTCTCCTTGCCACATGGACCTGCCTGCTGTCATTATCATCGTAACCAAGCCAAGTACGTGCACTTGAGACCTCACATCTTCATGAATGTTAGACCCCTTGTCTCTCCCTCTGTTCCCCTTCCTAAGTCTCTCCCCCAGCTCCTGTCTCTCAGATTGTAAGCCCTAGGGGCTATTTTATTACTTTGTAAAGTGCCAGGTACACTGCTGGCGCTATATAAATGTTTGTTAATAATAACTGTCTGGCCAGGGTACATTCTTCAGAGAGGAAGCATGAAGAGCTTTATAAGAAGGGGGAAAGTCCTTTACAATGAGAAATGAGTGAATCAATCCTCGTTTTACTGGATCGAATCACTTGTTAGGTTGTAATAAAGTTTACTTTGTAACAAATTTATTCCACATTCTATCTATAGAACTGGATTTGATCACTGAAAAGGAAATCTGACAGCGACTACTACTTTTCATCATTCCATGCCCTAAACCCAAGAAGCAGCTTTTTCAAGTATCTTTGTTTTTGCTTTGTTTGGTTTTGAAGGCACTTTTTACATCAAACATTTCAGTAACAGTCAAATCCTTCCACTCAAGTCACATGGTCGTGCCCCTGAATAAAGTTACAGCATTTCAGGAAAAGGACACAATTTCAACTCTAGGGACACTGCCAGTTTCCCTTCCATTTTCAATTTCAAAGAATTCCCAGGTTGAATAAGAAGCTATGATCTCTGATACTGTGGTATAACACAATGAAAAGCCCAAGACACAAAGAATGCTAAAGGTAACTGAGGACCAGGAGATGTTGAGTTGGTTCCTAGCTCTGCAACAAATTTCGTATTTGACTTTGGGCAGGTCACTTAACATTTTTGTGCTTTGTTTTCTCCATATGTTAAATAGTTACTACCCTCACAGGGATGACATCAGGCTTAATTCATAAAAGTGTTGTGACATCCTTACTTGCAGAAGGGTGGAATATAATTTACAATAATGTGAATGGAAAGTAGGTCTGACAGGTTAAGTCTCCCCACTCACAAAGGTTAAACACCTGCTTAGACTTTCTGGAAACTTTGCAGTTTTGGGTGGGTATGGTACTCAATGATATGGAAGAAGCATGACCATCTTCCCGACAGTACTCTTCCCAATCCAGTACAAATGTTGGTATTAGTATGAATTTAGTGTGAGGTGCTATCTGGTATACTCAATTGTTCTGTGACTAATTCAGGTAATGTTTGAAAAACACTTTGGAAATTAAAAGCACTGTGCAGCAGCAGCTACAAATTGACTCCTGTATGGTCTAACATGCTCCCAGAAGAGAGCAATTCCAAATTCCATTAGGTCAGAAAGCATGTAACAGTTTAATAGGGAGACTCCGACTGAGACCCAGCAAGGTTTATTTATAGCTCTTATTATTGGCTGGAAAGAGCAAAGCTTGGGAAAGAAACTCCAAGACAGGTAAGTGACCTGGAGGTGACCCCTCTGATGAGCCAGAGGGTATTTTTAAATGAAATGCTACCATGCATGACCACCCAGGAGCCACTCATCTGACCACCTGTCTGAAGGGGATGCGCACTCCTGTGAGCCACATAGCACCCACTCAAGGTGCACTGCCGAGAAATCTGGAGTGCGCCGTGCAGGGCAAGCCCAAAAGGTGCACGGTAATGGGTGCTCATGCATCCCCAGCTCATATGGACTGGGGCAGCCACCCACACCAGCAGACAGGTCCCCCACTCATAGACACAGTGTTCAAGGGACACATCCTTTGCAAGTCACAGGAACTGGCCATGATACTGGGGAGGTTGGTTCCCCAGCACTCACATCAAGAACATGTCAATTTCAAGGGCCAGCCCAGTGCCCTTCCCTCCCCCATAGTCTGTGGCATGGGGAGTATGAGGTGGTAGCTGCTGCATAAGACACGCTGGGAGCCACCGGTTAGAATCCCTTCTAACTCACTCAACGTAAGTGGCTGTTCTGCAGCTGTACCACTCAGTGGCAGTGGTCACTCCCCCTACCCTATCCCATTCGTTTAAAAACACATTGTACAAAGATTCTGCAGATCTTTAAAAAGATTCTACAAATCTTTAGTGACAATTGATTCCAACTTTTCTGCATTCTCAGACTCTTTACAAAAAGGGAAAGGGGGCGCATCCCTAAAATGGGGCAAGAGAAGGTGAGGCTAGTGTTCTGCAAAAAACCAGCATCAGCAGGCAGGGCAGGAAAGAATGTGGGAAGAGATCAGGGATGCTCAGCTTCCAAAGAAGCCATGAATTCAGGGGAGGGCCTTTTAATACCATCAGGGGTATAAGGAGTTGGAGAAGGGATTCATGACCTGGTAGAGACATGGGAGCAGGGAAAGGAATGTTCATGTTCTATTTGGGAAGCGCATGAACGTAGCTCCTGCTCCTTCCAAGATGGCGGCCCCCAGGCAGCTTGACCCTAGAACTTCCTGTTCCGGCCGAGGTTGCCATGGCGCTGGGCTCCCCCCTTTCTCCCCTCCCCCCGCTCTGTGTTTACATCGGGCAGGAGGAGCTGGAGACCCGGCGCTGGGGATCTTGTAGCTGTCGCTTTCTCCTTGTTTCTCCGTAGCTGTCGCTTTCTCCATCCTGAGCTGCAAGACACCCGTGGGCTGCTAGAGATCCGGGGAGCTCCTGCATGAAAGTGAGTGTTGGGAGATCACCCCCCGCCGGCCAAAGAGTAGGGAAGCTCGCTCCATCACACTAGGGAGGATGCTGGGGATGCCTGTGCCCCTGACTCATACCTTTCTCTTGTGAGCCTAGAGGAACAGGCTGTCGCCCTAGCGGAGAGAGGGTCACCCCTACTTACTAGGAACAAGGAATTCTTGGGGAGACTTATCTTCTTTCTACTAATTGTAGGAAGAAGAATAAATGAGGCGCAAGGGGGCTCTTCTCCCTAAAAACCAAGCAGCGGGGTGGGTGGGGGTCCTTCCTCAAAAGAACATGGTACGCTCCCTCCAACCCCAACCAGGGAAGCAGGAAATGAGGGTCCTTCTGATGAGTGGCATTATAACTCTCTCCGCCTGCTCTGGGAAGCGTGGGATTGTGTTCCTGATGGACAGGAACAATTTGAGAGAGACGTGGGCAGCTGGGATGCTGTTCCGTTTTATATCAATTAATTATACTTGCTTGCAGCTAATCAATATGGAGTGGGTGCTAGTGAGAGTGAAAGCTGCAACGAGGAGAGATTTCTGTTTAGCATCCATTGTGCCCTACGTTTAGTCACAGGTAGTGACTAGGGCTCTGCTCCAAGGTTTTTACAATCTTAGGGATTGCAGCCTCTCTTCTGTGGGACTTTATTTCATGAGTTATTTTTTTCCACTCTTCTCTCACTAATGATTCCCTGTAAGATATATTTTTAGAACATCCATTCTGCAAACCCAGCAGACTTTGCAAAGTAGGTATCCTGTGGGAATCCCTGGTTTAGTTGAAACTGCAGGGGAAAAAATCTAGCAGACAGTATGCAATTACCTGTGCTGAATTCGGTCAAGAATACAAGATTCCCATTATTGTACAGTAGAAAGCTCTCTGCTGTGTGTCACTGGACAAAGGAACCCCATACTACCACATTTGGGTGTTTTCAGATGAGCCCCCCCACGCATGGACACTCAATGTCGACGCGGGGGACGTCTTGTTTGAATACGTTGTATGGGGGTTCACGCTCCCATGACCCACACATCACCCACCTTCCCAGAGTGCCCCGTGCGTGGACTGGGTAGGCAGTGCATGGATGGGGCAGCCATGCGTGGGGCCGCTTGTGTAAAGTGTCCCCCCATGCACGGCACCCATGTGCCGCTGCATGCAACCACGCGGACACCATCACCACCTGTCTCGTGTAAAAATACCCATTGTCTCCTAACACCATGCTGGGTCAGTATGAATTCAGGAAGGCTGAGGTCCTGATTCAAAGCAATGGAAATATTCTCTGGATCAGCCTTAAATTATTAGAACAGATTTTTGCAGTACTCTAGATTTTCCATTTCAGTAAACTGTCCAGGTTTATACCTTCATAGCTTTTGAAAACGGTGGAGATTGGTATCTGTTGGCATGTTCACATGAAATGCAGCTTCCCTGGGATAAACAACCTCCAGGCAGTTTACTTGGAGGTGAAGTTGTTTCATGTAGCCATGCTAACTTGATGTTAATTAAAAACGGTGCCATGTTAAAAAAGCCACACACAGTTAGTATGAGGTAACTTTTACCCTAGGGATAAATTACCACATGATACCCTTGCCCCAGGGGTATGCTTACCTTGAGGTTGTTTACTCCTAGGTAGCCTGTGTTTTGTGTGAGATGAATTGGCTCCAGATGATGAAGATACAGATCCCAGATCTTTCTTTTTCTGGTAATTGTCACAGTTACTTCCTCATTAGAAGTTTACAAAATCATGAGTTATACAGAGCAAGTAAATAGGGAGCTATTTACCTTCTTAGAATACTAGCACTAGGGGACAATGTATAAAGGTTGTCACCAGATTTAAAACAAAGAAGACAGTACTTTCCCACTTAATATACAATTAACCTGTAGAACTCTTTGTCAGAGGATGTGCATAACAATTCAAAAAAGGACTAGATTAATTCCTAGAGGACAGGTCCGTAAATGATTATTAGTCAACTAATTCAAGGAATGAGATCTCTGACTGTTGGGGACTGGGAGTGAGTAGTAAGAAATCAATCACTCCATTTTGAAATGTTCTGCGAAGCAACTAAAGCCAGCCACTGATGGAGTCTGGATACTAAGCTAGATGGACTGTTGATCTGACACAGAATGATACTTCTAATGTTCTTAGTGAATTCTACTTGGATATACACTAAAGCTGAGATATTTGTGCTTGGTGCTATACCAATAACATTGTTGGAAAATGATGATATGGCATAGGTTGCTTTGCTACAAAGATACTTTCTGGTGTGGGGATATCTATTTTTGTAGGTCATTTTCTGATTGAAGAAAGTGGTGTGGAGAATAGAGATGTAGTTGCCATTTTGCTTCTCACAGGGTTGACACCTTTGGTTGTTTTTACCTGACACTTCCATTTTGGCTTATGGGAGTATCAGGTAAAAAAACTCCACCACAGGTGGCAACCCTATTTTTCAGCTTCCTGGGTTACCAGGAAAAGATTACTTCGCTTGTCCCCATCCTTTAAACTCATGCAAAGATAGGTAAGGACTTTGTCCCACTTGCCACCTTCTCATCCAAGTGTAGCTCCAATGGCTGCCTTTTGCTGCTGCTGCCATCTATCTTGCCAAAGTAGACAGTAAAATTGATATTCTGTTGTCCAAAGGGTTGTCGATAGCAGCGGGCAGAACAATTTCACTACGCTTCTGCTTGAGCAGGTCACATGCAGTTCAGAGGCAGCTGCTGGTGTTAACTAGGGGGGCAGGACGAAGCCTGCATCAGTTTGCATTTGGAATACAGGTGCAGGGTTAGAAATGGAAAGCGGTGTTCTGATATGAAAAGTGATTGTAATAATTGTAGACTTATTAATATAGTGCCAGTGCAATCCTGGCACCATACAACCTTAATTAGAGACAGGTCCATACCCGAATGGGCTTCAAACTAGGAAAGACAAGGGAGTGGAGACAAGTGTCAGTTGTCTTTTCAATGATCATGTGAAATCATACACCTGTTTTGTTTTAACTACCAATCCTTCTGCTTCAAACAGATGAGAGCTAACCTGGGTTCTTTTCTTGTCCTACAGTATCATCGGCAATGAATGTTGTGCTGGCCTGATTAGATTATAAACCTGTTGATTATTTTCCTTTCAGATTGTACAGTACGGTATTGATTATACAGTACCTACCACCTTGGAAAATCTTGATTCAGGCTTTTGGGTGCGATAAATAGTAATAAATTATACCTGTAGTCCATCCTATTTTCTCCAGATTATGCACTAGGGAGCACCTGCACGTTTGTGGTCTGCAAAAGTGCCACTAATTGGAATTTAGTAAACCATTATTTTGAGGCACTAGCAGATTTTAGTACTGTTGGCTTTGCAGGACCTAGAAGTAAAGACAATGAACATTTTAGTAACAAATTTAGTAATCTTCCATTGCACACTCGCATGTGGAAGTTTTCTGCATGTCAGTTATCAGGACATTTTTGCTTTTTCTTCCAAGGAATCTTTCTGTCTTTCAGACTCAAGCCTGATGGGAGTTGGCAGTAGTTTAATAGCCTTGAATAAGAGTTGTTCTCACCTACTTGGGTGAATTCTCTTGTCAACATGAGGCAACTAAAATCCATTCCAAGGAGCTGTCATTAAAGTACTTAATGCCTTGTGGACAAGATGAAGATGTGCCTTTAAAAAGAAAGGGGAGAAATAACTTTAATATGCTGACTGAAGAGCACATCTAACCCAAGATTGAAAACTAAAATATTTCCATCCAGCCTCTCCTTGTTTAGTGTACTGCTGTGGCTAAATTCTTGTTGCTGCTTAGTTTGTTGTACCTCATGCTGCACTTTTGAGGAGATTGCACCTGACCATATAACTACGTGGACTTCCCCCAAAGTAGACTATTGTATAACTGAAACTAGATTGTGTTTGCAAACGCAACCTAGGCAAGGAATGGGATTTGGGGAGGAATAGTTTTCTTTTTCATTCCTCACATCCAAAATACTGATCAGTCAGCGCTTCCAAGATCTTAAGGTTCAGTGCAAATCAGGAGTTTGTCTCTGAAGTAAGAATATGTATGGCACATACTATAGCAGTGTGCCTCTGTTTCCTAGGAGAAAGAAGCAATTACATGTATGACCAACATTCCAAAAATCAAGTCTCCTTCAGAGAATCTGGTTTATTAATATAACTAATAGAGCCAAATACTTGTGCCATAAATTTTTCCCACCCAGGCCTTCCTGCTAAAGCTTCCCCATCTAATTCCTTTCACTAGGACTTGCAACTAATTCTCCTCTCACCACCACCTTGTATTGGGGTTCACAGTTCCTACTCCTGGACTGCAGGAGTTTGTTCTTTGGAATTGGGACTTAAAAGCTGCTAACCTTTTAGAAGTACTTAGCGGTCTTAAAGTGTCTGCCTTGTCCCTTCATGTTTTACCATAGAGACACTCCCTGTTTGTTTGTTTTTTTATTTATTTATTTATTTATTTTAAATATTTCTGAGTCCCCCCCCCCAATGCCTACGGCATCTTAGGGCAACGTACAATTCCATAAAAACATAATAAAAAATATTTTAAAACACAATAATTTAAACTTAAACAGGATTCGGGAACAAAATTTAGAAACAAAACAAAAGGTAGGGGAGAGCCCTTGTTATCCTGACGTCCTCTCTCCTCCCTTCCCAGCAGGCCTTTGCTGCAAGCCTACTTTTCTAATTGCTCTACAAGTCCCAGAATCCCCTTGATTAATTGTAGGCTGTGCTCATCAACTTGTCAAAAGCACAGCACCAGGCAGTTTTTCATCAGGGTTCCCTTAATTCAGAGTTCATTTAATAAACAAATACAGTAAGTAACAAAACAAATGAAAACATAAAATTCCAAAGTCTAAGCAAACTTTCTGACTGCTCTATTGCAGGGAGCTCTTGCCTTCCATCAGACTGACACCCTCTTCTGAATTAGGAAGACTTATATAGCCCCAGCCACACTAATTAGTCTCAGCTGTGGCAGCTGTCTCACTATTAACCCAGTACGAGTCAGATCCCAAAGGAAACTCTCCATCAGGGTCTATTTCATGAGTTGGGAATTTCTGGAATGTGGGCCAAATCAGGCTCCAGCTGTTTATTTGGCCCCTTTCCACTTCCTAGATTGAGCTCATGGATCCACTTCCTACCTTCAAACATGGAAGGAGTAAGCTCAGGGGAAGGAGCGGAGATGAGGGCATACGCTCAGGGACAGTGGAAGGATTCATGGCATAGATTCATGATTTGGCCCCTCCTGAGCACTCTCCTTTTCAGCGCCTTTTGTGTATCCCATAACTCTTACAAAAGCTGCTGTGTCTCCCCTTCCTGTGCAGCAGATCTGTTTTCATGGCAATTAAAATTATTTAGACAAGAATCAGCTCCTCTTCTGGCCATCTGTGTTCAACAGATGAGCTGGCATACCAATAGATTAGAAGCATGTTTAAAAACATCTTGTGCATTGTTTTTATATATTTGTGTTTTTATTGTTGTTCAGAACCATGAGTGCTTTGGCAGTGGGTTGCTTTATAAATAACATTATTATTTAAAACCTTTCTTCGCATCTCAGCTGGACTCCAGCCTGATGGGAGTTGGCAATAGTTCATTGATAGCCTTGGATAAGACCGTGGTGGGACAGAAGGAGAAACTGTGTTAAAACAAAGGAGTTCATAGCTAGCTGGTTGTGTTTGTAAACATTCCTGTGGGACAGGTGAAATTAGTTTGGCTTTTCCTGTGTATTATGAAAGATGCATACTGTTTTTCTTAGCCCCACACATAAGGAAGGCGTTATTAATTCAGAGACCTACTGCTCAGAACAAGCAGAACTGTAACTGCATTTTTGTCCAATTTATGAGTTATGGGCTGTGTTTACACCTTCAAAAATAAAAAAGATCTATATGCAGGAGGACAATACTGAAAACTGTAGTGGAAACAACTGAGTGTGTTGGGACCTCTTACATGTTACATTTTTCAGGCAGCTATCAGCCCAAACCTACTGTTTGCTACCTTCATCAAAGCTCTAACATTGGTCCTTTTTCAAATGGGCCACGGTGGTGGTGGTGGGATGGATGTGTGCTCATTCCCGTGGGCGCATACTCCTCTCCATGCACGGAGCAACGCGGCATTGCAACCCGTTGTTCCATACATGGGAGATGGGTGGAGCGCGCATTCACCACGGGCGCCATTCCTTTGGGCTCCCACTCATCTCCCCTGCACCTGCCATGGCATTCACATGGACGGCCCCTCACTGCACACATGTGCGAGGGGGGGTGCCCATGTGAAAAGGGCTATTGATTGGGCACACGCCAAATCCATGCATATTATCATTTCCAGTTAAAAATAGATCTCCAGGCTACATGCTTTGCATTACACATAACCAAATTAGTATGCAAATTCACCCAATAGCCTGTGTTCAACTTTTCATCCTCCAGCGATCACTGAGACTCTTTTCAAATGGGCCACAGTGGGTGGGGGAATGGGTGTGTGCCGGCGGCGGGTGTAGGTGAGTGTGTGCCTGTTCCCACCCATGCACACCCATCTCCACACTTGGAGCAACCGGTATTGGCATCAGTTGCTCCGTGCGTGGGTGATGGGTGGAGATGAGCAGAGCGTGGGAGTGCACACGTACCCCCACCCACCGCCGGCGGTGACCTGTGGCATTCCTGCAGATGCCCCACCTGCACACGTGTGCGAGGGAGGGGCGCCCATTTGGAAAGGGCCTGAGAGATGATGAAAAAATTAGAGGTAAGTAGAGGTGTTCTATGCTGCCTTCTGGTCAGTAACCTAACTATGCATGAAGGATATCATTTGGGAATGCTGTTATGAGTAAGGCTACAATGCCGTAACCACATGTAAAACCCTTCTCCCTCATGTGTTATCTGACATTTTACTACTTGAAAAAATGTTACGTGTAAAAGTGTCCTTAATCTACTAAACATTGCCATGTTGCAGTTTGGAGGGTGATGAGTTTATAAAGTTAGAATGTGGATCCTACATTCAGTTTCCCTGTGAGGAAATGCCACTTACTCTCCATCACTCCTAAATTCTGAAAATGAATATGTGGAGGCGGTGGTGTGGCCTCTGCTTAAAAAACCATCATTGGACGTTGACTCCCTGGACCCTGGCCAGCTATTGGTCAGTCTCTAACCTTCCCTTTTTAGGGAAGGTTATTGAACAGGTGGTGGCCTGGCAGCTTCAGGGGCATCTGAATCAGGTCAGTTTTCTTGATCCTTTGCAGTCTGACTTTCGCCATGGGTTTGGCACTGAGACTGCGCTTGTGGTTTTGGTTGACGACCTGTGCCGTGAATTGGATCAGGGTAGATTGTCCCTTTTGATTCCGTTAGTTCTGTCAACAGTGTTTGATACCGTTGACCATGAGATGTTGGTGGCCCGTTTGCGGGACCAGGCTGGGGTGGGCGGAGTTGTTCTTGAATGGTTTCGCTCTTTCCTGGCCGGGAGAACTCAATGGGTGGTGCTTGGGGAGTGTTCATCATCTCCCCGGAACATCACGTGTGGAGTCCCGCAGGCTACTATTCTGTCCCCTCTCTTGTTCAACGTGTATTTGCAGCCTTTGGGCGAGGTCGTGAGAGGGTTTGGTGTACGCGGTCATCAGTATGCCGATGACGCACAGTTTTGCCTCTCTTTTTCTGCAGACCCAGACCCGGAAGTCTCAGTGCTTACCCGGTGTTTGGCGGCTGTGGGGGACTGGATGAGGGCGAACTGTCTGAGGCTAAATCCTGACAAGATGGAGGTGATGCTGGTGGGTAGGGCTGAGAGGGTGGTGGCCCCTGTTGATGAGGTTTACCCCCTGTTAGCTTCCCAGATTTGCAGTCTGGGGGTGCTTCTTGGTTCGTAGCTCCGCCTGGATCTCCAGGTGGTGGCTGTGGCGAGGAGCGCCTTTCACCAGTTACATCTGGTGTAACGGCTGCAGCCGTATGTCTTGGATGCTGACCTGGCCACCATCATGCATGCCTTCATCACCTCTAGAGTCTATGTGAGGCTACCCTTGGTGATGGTCTGGAAGCTGCAGCTGTTGCAGAATACGGCGGCCCGTCTCCTTGCGGGGACAGGCCGTTACGAGCACATTACACTGGTGCTCCGTTCTCTGCACTGACTGACTGTTGTCTTCCGGGCCTGATTCAAGGTGTTGGAGTTAACCTATAAAGCTCTAAACAGCCTGGGCCTGGCTTACCTGTGGGACCACATCATGCCGTGGTGCGGCCCTTGTGGTCAGCCGGGGACGCCCAACTCAAAGTCCCCCAGGTATCCTGGGTGGTGATGATGGGGAGGGCGTTCTCGGTGGCTGCTCCTAGGAATTCTTTCCCGACGGAGACCCACCTAGCCCCGGACCTCCCCTCGTTCCGGAGACAGTGCAGGACCTGGCTGTTCCACCAGGCCTTTGGGGAGGGAGATGGGTAAGGTGGCAAGGGTTGGGTAGGGTGAGGTGATTTGGTTCTGCTCTTTGGTAGTTTTATGAGTTTTATGCATTTATTTTTAAAACTTTTTGAATTGTTTTTATATTGTTGTATTTTGGCTGTGAGCCACCCCGAGCTGCCACGTGTGCAGGAGGGAGCGCGGTAAAAGCACCTCGAAATAAATAAAATAATAATAATAATAATAATAAATGTATTGCTTGGCCACAGGCCATTGCAAACTTAATCCCCATAGCAGAGGCTAAAAACAGCATCCATATAAATACAATGCTTACATGACAACTTCTTACAAAGATGTCCCCAACCAGGGCATAATACAATACAAAATAAAATATTTATACAACTTTATACTTAACAAACCAGATTTTAGGGTCCAACACACCACTCCTACTGCATACATATATTTTTATTTATCAATTAATACTTGACCAAAGTCATTGCAGAGTCACACATAAATAATACAAATACGACCCCCACCATCAAACCACAAAATATATACAAAATATAAACATAGTACAAAATTACTCTCGACATTGACATTTAACTCCCATAGTTTTAATTCAAAAGGGGAATGCAACAAACCTGTCGCCACTCTACCCATATATTTAAAAGAAACAACAAAAGGGGAAAACCAGCCCCCAACTAATCTTTTAGCTCCAAAGTTACCAGCCGCATAAAGCGGACCACTGCTAAAATCACCTCTGGATCCCTACTCCCATAAATAAAATAAATAAATTCCCTTGTCAACTTCCCCTGATGGCCGTAGTGCTCAACAGCTTACCTGACACTTCCATTTTGGCCTATGGGAGTGTCGGGGGGGAAAAACACCACAGGTAGCAACCCTATGACTGACACATGTTTAGTGGCCTTCATGAAATAAGTTTGTGATGTCCACTCTTTAGGGGACAAGGGTCTTTCACATAATCCAGCAGCACTGTTTGAAACATTACCAAAAGAGAGCAAAACTTGTACAGGCCATAGGAATGAAACTATTTTCATTCCTATGGAAACTCAATGAAGTTGCCTTTGCCCTGCTGCCTCACTGGTAGTCTTCCCAAGCAAACTTCCCTTGTCTTAAGCCCTGGCATCTAGTCACTTGACCAGGCAGTTTCTGGCCATCTGATCTGATTAGCCTCAGTTACTAAAAACCTAAGCTAATTGGACCCGTGACCAGCTAATTAATTCCCTAATCAGACCCCAGGTAACCAGTGGCACAGTTCTGACTAGCCATGGGTTTGGTCCTGAAAGGATTCTCCCACAGCATCCTGCCACGGGTCTCTTTTAAAATCATTATATCTTGTATCTTATTTTCTGTAAGCTGCAATGTAAGCAGCCTGTCAAATTAACTTACAGTTTTGCGATTAGATGTAGCTGTTCGTATAAGTTATCTGCCACATTTGTTACCTCACTCCAATTGAAGGTAGATTTGGGAACATTGCTATTTTAAAGCATCTTAGTAGTCCTGATGTCTACTTTGAATTGGGACTTGAGGTGTAAACTCCTGAGTTACAATGAAGGCGTTTTAAATGGACCATTGAAATTAAAAGACTTGCATGCATAAAGAACAGGTAACCTCCAAGATAGACAAGATCCGCCTCGACATCGCTTCCCACTCCTCTCTTCCCACTCCCACCCCTCTCCCTCCTTCTCTCATGTCCTCCTTCTCCCCTGCCTCCCTTAAGAAAATCTCCTCTCTGCTCGCCTCCTCCAACCCTTCCACTTGCCCCCTTGATCCCATTCCTTCCCGCCTCCTCACCTCCATTACTCCCACTGTCGCCCCTTCCTTCCTGCACATCATCAACCTCTCCCTCTCTACTGGCTCTTTCCCTTCTGCCTTCAAACATGCCACAGTCTCTCCTATTCTCAAAAAGTCCACTCTTGACCCCTCTGACCCTTCTAGCTATCGTCCTGTCTCACTCCTTCCTTTTGCTTCCAAGCTGCTTGAACGTGTTGTCTACTCCCGCTGCCTTGACTTCCTATCCTCCAACTCCTCCCTTGACCCCCTCCAATCTGGCTTCCGCCCCCTTCATTCTACTGAAACTGCTCTCGCTAAGATCACCAACGATCTTCTGGTGGCTAAATCTAAACGTCTCTATTCCATTCTTGTCCTCCTTGATCTCTCTGCTGCCTTCGATACTGTTGACCACTCACTCTTGCTGGATTCCCTTCACTCCCTTGGCTTTTGTGGCTCTGTCCATAACTGGTTCTCCTCCTACCTCTCTGACCGCTCCTTTAATGTGTCTCTCTCCAACTCCGCCTCCTCCTCCTTCCCCCTCTCAGTTGGTGTTCCTCAAGGCTCTGTTCTTGGCCCTCTCCTCTTCTCGATCTATACCTCATCCTTAGGCAAACTCATTGCCTCCCATGGCTTCCAATACCACCTCTATGCTGATGACACTCAACTCTATCTCTCTACTCCCTCTCTCTCTCCCTCTGTTCAAGCTCGTCTCATCAACTGTCTCTCTGACATCTCTACCTGGATGTCTCAACGTCAACTCAAACTCAACATGGCTAAAACTGAACTCCTTATCTTCCCCCCTCATCCTTCCTCTCCTTCCTCACTGTCAATAACTATTGATGGAGTCACCATCCTGCCTGTCCCCCAAGCCCGTAGCCTAGGCTTCATCTTTGACTCAGCCCTTTCTTTTAAACCCTACATTGACTCTGTTGCTAAATCCTGTCGCTTCTCCCTCCATAACATTGCTAAGATTCGCCCTTTTCTCTCTGTCTCGTCTGCCAAAACTCTTGTTCATGCTCTGGTCATCTCTCGCCTCGATTACTGTAACCTCCTTCTCACTGGCCTTCCCCGGTCTCACCTTTCTCCCCTCATCTCTGTCCAAAACTCTGCTGCCAGGGTCATCTACCTCGCCAGTCGCTTCGACCATGTGCAGCCCCTCCTCTCTTCGCTTCACTGGCTTCCCCTTCCTGAACGAATCCTGCACAAGCTCCTAGTCTTCACCTATAAAGCTCTTCACAACCTTGCTCCCCCCTACCTCTCTGCACTTATCGCCCTCCATACTCCAGCCCGTGCACTTCGCTCCTCCTCTGTCCCTTCTCTCACCCTTCCACGCCTTCCCTGCTCCCCTAAGCGCCTTCGTCCCTTCTCACTTGCTGCCCCCCATGCCTGGAACTCCCTCCCTGTCCACATCCGCCTTGCCCCCTCCCTTCATACCTTCAAATCTCTCCTTAAAACTCACCTCTTTCGCTCTGCTCTGTCTGACTCTTTATCCTGCTGAGCCACTATTCCTATACCTACGATCGGTTTACCCTTATCCTTGCAACATGGACCTGCCTGCTGTCATTCTCATCGTAACCAAGCCAAGTACGTGCACTTGAGACCTCGCATCTTCATGAATGTTAGACCCCTTGTCTCTCCCTCTGTTCCCCTTCCTAAGTCTCTCCCCCAGCTCCTGTCTCTCAGATTGTAAGCCCTAGGGGCAGGGACCGTGTCTATTTTATTACTTTGTAAAGTGCCAGGTACACTGCTGGCGCTATATAAATGTTTGTTAATAATAATAATAATAATAATAATCAAAAATTCAGTCCTATGTACACAACATTTTATCTGCTGTTTATGCATTTAACTTATCCATCATAGCTTCCTTGATAGACTGAGATCATAGAATGGTTGAGGGGACAGTAACGCTCGATCTGATACTTGGTTGAAGGCCTGTATCTTGAAATGAGTAAACTATTCATTAAACCAATACAACTGAACTTCTTTTGCACCAGGCACGTCTGTGTGCATGCGTCTTTCTGGAATGGTTCCCAGGGACCGCATTAGGAAGATGTAGCATACTGCACATGGGCAGTATACAATATTTAAACATGCCTAATTTCATTTATTTAAACATGACAAAGATAGTTAATCATTGAGTACTCTGTTCTGTTGAGCTCGAGGCTTCAAAATGGTGTGTCTTTAAACACCTAGGAAAGAGAGACAAAGTAGTATTATGTTACTACTTTGTCCCTATTGCCAGTATTTAGGACCAACAGAGCAAACCCTACTTCCTCTACACTTTAAACACACAAACATAGCTAAAATGCAAACCATCCAGTTGTTTGTAGGGGTGGGGGGAGTCGAGACAGCTGTATCATTTTAGTCTTTTTTTCTTCTTCTTTCTTTTTAAAAAATCTCATCTAAATAAAATGGAAGAAATTCCATTTACTTTTCATGAACTTCATTTTTGGTGGAGGTGATGAATATTATTATTAGGGCGGTGCTTTCAGGTTTTGACAAAATACATATAAACCATAAAAAGCCCTTTTTGACTTCCATATTTAAAACAAGAATACTAGGCCTATGTATTCGTGTTTCGAGTAGATCCAACGTTTCCCGAAAAACATAACATCCAAGGCCTCCAACTAGACCCCCAAAACTGCAATATATATCCAGCTTGGAACTGGGCTACACTCTGACTCTCAGCTTAACCGCCTGCTTGGGGAACCTGTAGTAAGCCCTTTCTATCTGTAGGAGCTGCTGCTGCTGTCTCAGAACTTCAGTCTCCAGCAGTGCAGCCAGGCCCTCCCCTCCTGCAAGCCAGTGGACCCCCACCCCGCCAGCCCCATTCCCCAGTCCCACTTTCTGCAAGCCAATGACTCCTCTTTGAGCCAGAAACCACCCCTATAAGCCAAAACCATGCCTCATCCCCCCTCCCCAAGCCAGCAATCCCCTCTCTGAGGTAGCCCCATGTCCCATTCCCACTCCCCAAACCCGCAACCTCCCCTGAGCTTAGTCCCATGTCAATTCTCCCCCAAGCCAAAACCATACCCCATTCCCAAGCCAGCAACCCTCCACTCAAGTCAGCCACATGTTCCGTTCTTCTCTCCCTCAAGCCAGCAATCCGTCAGCCTTCTGCCCCATTCCACCTCCACAAGCTAACAACGTCCCCACCAAGCTAGTTGTATTCTCCACCCTCCCCCAAACCAGTGCTCCCCCTTTTAAAATTGGTAGCAGAGTCAGCAGCAATTTTGGCAGCATTTTCTTTTTTTATAGGTCTGAAAAAATGGACAGAGCCTCACTGTACTTCTGCGCCAAAATAACCAATAGGCAGAGATCTGTGTTCACTGCCTTTTCCCCATTGGCAATGATGGGAAAAATGCAGTGAATGCAGGCATAGATACAAGTACAAATAAATGCAAATACTAAAACCACAGATACAGATACAAATAAAATCGGGCGGTTTTAAAAAATGTTAAGGGCAGAATCGTTTCTAAAACAAAAAACTTTCCTTTTCAAAACCATTTCAGAAAATACATTCTTCCCCAACTTAACTCCAAAAAATATGAACATTAATTCCAGCTCCAAAAAAAATAATAATTTAACAACATACATTACAACAAAAATTAAATGCCAAAAAGCATGGAAATTATTTCCAGATTTTCTATCTATATTTGGTAATTTACCATCAACGTTAAGGGAAGATAAATACTTAATTTATTACTATGCATACTTTTATTACTATTTACCACTTACTAAACTATCACATTATTTATTTACAGGCCATTTATTTATTATCATAAGTCGCCTATGAAAATTTTTTCAAACTGCCCTTTACATGTATAGAAATTGTATACACTTTATACAATGAAATGTTGACAATGTTAGTGTAGACGTCTTTATACAATCAGTTGTATACCAGACAATTCTGCACAGAAGGGCAGAGTTAATACAGTTTGAAATTATTTTTTTAGGTGATATGATAAATAAAGACGCCTACAAAAGATTTTTCAAACTGCCTTGTGCAGAATTGCCTTGTATACAACTGATTGTATAAATAATGTGATGGTTTAGTTAGAGGTAAATATTTTTATTACTATGTATGGTAATAAATTAAGTACACCTCTTCACTTAACGTTGATGGTAAATTATGAAATATAGATAGAAAATCTGAAAATAATTTCCATGTTTTTTGGCATTTAATTTTTGTTGTAATGTATGTTGTTAAATGTTTTTTGTTGTTGTTGAAGGTGGCTGGTGATCCGCTTGCTGAGGGCTGAGCTGGGGTGGGCAGGACAGTTCTTGAATGGTTCCGTTCCTTTCTGGCAGAGAGAACTCAACGTGTGGTGCTGGGTGGTTGTTCATCTTCTCCCCAGGATCTCACGTGTGGAGTCTTGCAAGGTTCTTTTTCATCCCCTTTCCTGTTCAACATGTATATGCAGCCTTTGGGCAGTTATCGGAGGGTTTGGTGTGTGGTGTCATCAGTACACTGATGACACCCAACTTTGCCTCTCTTTTTCAGCTGGCCCAGACCCGGCAGTCTCGGTGCTTACCCAGTGTTTGGCGACTGTGGGGGACTGGATGAGGGTGAACCATCTGAAGCTGAATCCCGACAAAATGGAGGTGATGCTGGTGGGAAGGGCTGAGGGAATGGTGGCACCCATCATTGATGGGGTCTGACCCCCGTTGGTCCCTCAGGTTCAAAGTCTGGGGGTGCTCCTTGACTCATGGCTCCACCTGGATGCCCAGGTGGCAGCTGTGGCGAAGAGGGAATTTCACTAGTTACTTCTGGTGTGACTGCTTCAGCTGTATATCTCAGACATGGATCTAGCCACCATCATCCATGCTTTCATCACCTCAAAACTGGACTACTACAATGCGCTCTACGTGGGGCTACCCTTGGTGATGCAGAACACGGCGGCCTGCCTCCTTACAGGGACATCTCACTGTGAGCACATTACACTAGTACTCTGTTCTTTGCACTGGCTGCCTATAGTCTTCCAGGATGATTGAAGGTGTTGGTTTTGACCTATAAAGCCCTAAACGGCCTGGGCCCAGCTTACCTGCAGGATTGCCTCACCCCCTGGATCGGCCCCTGTGGTCAGCCGGGGATGCCTCCCTTGGAATCCCCTGGGTATCTTGGGTGGTGGTAATGAGGGGGGTGTTCTCAGTGACTGCACTGCGGCTGTGGAACTCCCTCCGGACGGAGGTTCACCTGGCCCTAGACCTCCCCTCTTTCGGAAGACAATGTAAGACCTGGCTGTTCCGCCAGACCTTTGGTGAGGGAAACGGGTGATGGGTGGGTGTCGGTTGGGAGGTTTTTGGAGGGCTCTGCCAAGTGTTTATTAATTTTATATTGTTTTATCTATGCTATTTATTGAAGGATTATATTTTTGTATGTTTTGTAAGCCACCCCAAGCTGCTGTAGCAGGAGGGGGCAGCTAAGAAATTGAATGAAATAAATAAAATAAATAAATAAAATATATTACAGAACTTTTAATTTAACATTTATGCAAAGTTTAAGTTGTATATATTACAGATCTTTTTGTGCATATATGAAGTTACGTGTTGTATGTATTGCAGAGTCGCTTATTTAGGGGAAGGATGGGGAAAAGGATACTGGCAGGGAGAAATGGTGTGTGTGTGTGCGGAATAGGGAACGACTCAGTATGGCAGTTTTTATGTTCTTAACTATTCCAGGTATGGGTCATCATCAATGAAGAAAAGATTTCAAAATCCTGAAAAAAGGGATTTCCAATTCCTGGTTCATTCAGTTGTAAGCAGGGATTGTGAAACTGGCGTTTTGTCTTTGCAAAATACCAGCATCCAAAGGCAAAGAGTGTGGATTAGAAATCTCTCATGTTCACACACTGGAAATACTCCTATCTGGCTGAGGAATAATTCAGTTGGATTTCCAGCTTCAGTTGGATTCCCTGGGAAGGCCACTGGAATGTCACGAAGCGGAAGCTGACTTTCTTTAAGCAGACAAACAGGATAAGAAATAATACTTTCATAATATTACTCTTCCGCATATGATATACAGGTGTATCCTGGGATGGTAGAAGAGCAGAGACTTCTATGAGCTGGTGGGGAAATGAGAAAGTATGAAAAGCTGAAGCCATGCAAACTGTCTGCCTCAGCTTAATGGCAGCAGTCCTGTAGGGTTAACTTCCATCACTCGGACCACTCCTTTTTGGGACTTTTGTGCTGAGACTCCCACAGAGTGAGGATACGCTCAAGACATGCAGGAGAGGGCAGGCAGTGTCCTGAGCTTAAGTAATATAGTCTGTCAAGTTAGTATAAAGGCATTCCATCATCAGGGGCTCCCTCGCTAAACAGGCTTTAATCACACTTTTGATGAGTGATACAAACCACCATGCTTTGTCACTTTGATCATGAGAACAATATGATGGTTAGAATGTGTTATTGGGTTGCTAGTTCCACACCTTACTTTAATATGAAATGGTCTGAACGCCTGATTTACATCTCCCCATGTATGCCATTTATCTCTCTCCGAGTGTGGCCAATGAAGACAGATTGGTCAATTTACTTCTAATCAATTTTATCCTTCACATGCACAGCATTCGGGCTGCAAACACTGCAGGGGAACAGTGGTTTCTAATGACCTTTTTAAACCTCTACCGTGGTAGCATTTCTGTTGTTTAGGTACTTTCGAACGTATTTGGAGATGAGTAACACCTGACTATCCCTTAAAATGTTCTGAAAACTAGGAATAGTCCTATTTCACAGCATTTCTGCTGACAAAACAGATGGTCATTAAGTGAAACAGAATGCAAGATACCCAATATAAAACAATTCCACTAAGTGGGATTTTTCTTCTTCTCCGATAGCTTATTGTGACCTACTTACAGCACGTAGCTCCTTTGAAATGCTCTCCTGTACGGCCATTTAGTCATTGTTGTGGTTTAAGTGGTTGGTGGCATGTGGGACTGTTTTGTCATGCTTTGCACCCAAAGACTCAGCACAGTAGCACTTCATAGAAGGTAAGACCGTTGGCTTTCAAGGTGGTCTGAGCTTTCAATCTCAAGCTCAGAGTGTCCATAAGCCTCTCGTTACTGCAAGCAAAAAGAGGGCAGCAGCAGTAGAATGACACCATAACTATACTGTGGTTTCTTATATGCTCCCTGGCTGCATTCACACAAGATACTAAGTTGTGGGAAATCTTTCCCCCCTACCTTTTTAAAAACAAACAAACAAACAAACAAACAAACAAACAAACAAACAAACAAACAAACAAACAAAAAAGCTGAATGGGTTAGGTGGCAAGGTACAGCAGGTGCAATACACATCTAGTCCAAAAAAAATCTAGTCTCGAAAACCTAGGATTAACTATCGTGCTAACTCCATCACATGTATCTTTCATAACACGTGCAGGGTTTAGTTTGGCTGTTAGTCTGTCTGCAGCACAGAGTCAGTGCAGAGTCCCACAACGCTATGGAATACCCAGCAGTGACCACAGCAGTAGGTGGTCAGTTTTAAAGTGGGGAGGCATGAGAACATTTAGAAAGACATTGGGGTAGATGGACCATTGATTTGACCCCTATGTTCACTATAGTGGATCACAGTCAGAACGGTGCATTCTGGAAATATCTTTTTCAAACAGAAGTTTCTGTTTGAAAAAGATATTTTGAGAAGCACTGTGTGCTACTAAGACTGGAAAAGGCTATGCCAGCCCCAGTAGAGCTGCATGTAAGCAGCATTTGCATGGATTCCAGCCATCAACTGGGACAACAGCCATCGCAGTTTCTTCTGGTCAAGTGGTGACAGGGTGCGGTAACCTCTCTTTACTGTTCCTTCCCCACTGTATTCTTTACCTGGATCTCAATTAATATTCACACAGGATGTATGGGACACAAAGCTAGTCCTCCTGTAGGTGCATACTGCAAAAACTGTTTGGTTAGTTTGTGTTTGCTTCAGGTTTGTTCCTTTCCTTCTTTCCCCTGTCTGCTCATCTAAAAATCCTAAGTGCCAATATCCCACCCAGTAGCTAGGAGGCAGAGGACTGAATGCATTGGCAGCCACGTGATTCCCTATATGGTCTCGAACTCTGCAGAGCTGCCTGGGGGAAGGGGGAGCCCCACGAGCGGGGGGGGGGGGGGGGGGGCGGAAGGGGGGAGGAGAGGAGCCCCCAGGCCTCCTGCCACCTCCTTTCAAGCCACAACAGCGACTATGAAAGTCACCATGGTGTATCCACTCCTAGTGGTTTTAGGAGTGACTAGGCAAAGGGATTTCAAGGCAATGAAATGCAGCTATTTGCAGGGAAAAGCTTGCCCCATGCCAGTCAGGGGAGTTCTGGCTCCAGTGGGGTTAGGATTTCACCCCTAGGAAACCAGGGAACTGATTCTTGGGTGCGACCACCTTGATTCTGCGTGCAGTTAATAGGATGTTCCCGGCGTGCTTTTTGCGCCTCCTCCCCCCCAATAGCACAGCCAGCAGGATGGGAACAGAATTCAGACTGAATCATTTTTGGGCACCTGGCCCCATCTCCTAAACCAGGTGCAGCGGGACTGGGAGATAAAGCAGCCTCTAGTTACTGGGGAGGATCTGGGTCCAGACATCCTCGCCTCCAGCACCCTGAACTATCTGACTGACCCCCGATCCACAAAAGCACTCACTTTGGGGCCACCACAGGGCATCAGTGAGGTTACTTCATTGTACAGGCTCCCGTGGAGGGAGTAGCAGGTGCAGGGCAGTCAGGCGGTGAGGGGGAAGCTTCCGCCCCACCCCGACCCAGTGGCCGGGGCACTGCAGGACTTACAAATTAGCACCCCAGTGGCTGCTTTGGCACAGCAGATCTACCATGTCAATTTAAAAAAAAAAAAAAAAAAAAGCTCAACTAGTGTGGGGATGGGATTGCAAAAGGCTCAAGTGGGGGCGGGGAGGGGGATTTCAAAGGGCTCAATGAGTTCAACCTGTGAATGAATAAAAGTCAGGTAACAGGGTAATTGACACGCAACTGACTAGAACTTAAAGTCTTTGTGACAGAGTTAGTGTATAAAGTTGTGTCTTGAGGGCGGTCAGGGCCACCTTTTGTGAATTAGATCGATGGTGGTTAAGGCCAGCTGGGAAATGTTGGGGCTACTGGTGACTGGGGTGGTCAGCGCTTCCCTTAGGGAGGACAGGGTGCTGGACCACCTCAAGGAGGTGGTGGTGTGGCCTCTGCTTAAAAAACCATCATTGGACATTGACTCCCTGGCCAGCTATTGGCCTGTCTCTAACCTTCCCTTTTTAGGGAAGGTTGTAGAATGGACGGTGACTCGGCAGCTTCATGGGCATCTGTACTGTCAGTTTTCTGGATCCCTCACAGTCTGGCTTTTGTCCAGGTTTTGACACTGAGACTGTGCTTGTGGCCTTGGTCAATGACCTTTTCCGTGAGTTGGACTAGGGTCGTTCGACCCTGTTGATCCTGCTAGATCTCTTGGCTGCGTTTGATACCGTTGACCATGAGGTGTTGGTGACTTGTTTGTGGGACCGAGCTGGGGTGGGCAGAATTGTTCTTGAATGGTTCTGCTCTTTCCTGGCTGGGAGAACTCCGCGTGTGGTGCTGGATGACTGTTCATCTTCTCCCTGGGACCTCAAATGTGGAGTCCCGCAAGGTTCTATTTTTGTCCCTTCTCCTGTTCAATGTGTATATGCAGCCATTGGGCGAGGTCATTCAAAGGTTTGGTGCGCGGTGCCATCAGTATGCTGATGACACCCAACTTTACCACTCTTTTTCAACTGACCCAAATCCGCCAGTCTCGGTAGTTGCCTGGTGTTTAGCGGCTGTAGGGGACTGGATGAGGGTGAATCGTCTGAAGCTAAATAATGACAAGACGGAGGTGATGCTGGTGGGTAGGGCCGAGGGAGTGGTGGCACCCGTCATTGATGGGGAGGAGGGGTCTGCCCTCCATTGGCTACTCATGTCTGTAGTCCAAGGGTGCTGCTTGACTCACAGCTCCGCCTGGAAGTCCAGGTGGAGGCCATGGTGAGAGGAGCATTTCGCCAGTTACATCTGGTGCAACGGCTTTGGCCGTACGTCTCCGACACTGACCTGGCCACCATCATCCATGCCTTCATCACATCAAGACTGAATTATTGCAACGCGCTCTACATAGGGGTGTGGCAAAACGCCAGTAGGGGACGCTATACAGGAGAGCCACCCACCTCACTGTTTCTCCAAATCTCTGGTTAGGTGTTTCCACAGCTGGCAACCCCCCGAAAATCCTTAATACTCTGCTGCCACCACCAAAGTGTTTCCCAGCAGGCATTCACACCACTCAGGATATGTGAACCCTGAAAAAGGCATAAGCCTTACAGCTTCCCCAAAGTACTCCCCTTTCCTGTGATTCTGTTCCTGGGATTTCCTCCTCTGCGTTGGAGGCAGATCCCCAGAGCTACCCACAGGAGGCTTCCCTTGGTTCCAAAGCGGTTGGCTTCTAGCCCAATAGGTAGATTTCCCCCTCTTTGGTAGCTTGGCCTGATTACCTGGCCTAGGGAGACATATAATGGCCAATACACACACCCCCAGTAGGGTAAAAAGAAAACTTAGACTTTACTGGTACGTATAAAAAGGAATAAAAGCATAGAACTAGGGGTTGATAACCCTTTGAGCAAAGCAAGTCCAGTTTGGGGGAATGGTACCCCGTTTGGAACACGCCTGTCTAGTACAGTAAGTTGAGTAGCAGGCAGGCAAGCAATTACTCACACAGGGTTAGTTCTCCTTGTCTGATCTCCATTGGTGATGGTTTCCCTATGGGGTCCAAGTCCTTGTGCTGGCTAGGCCAGTGTTACAGATCTCACAGTCACAACACACACTCCATCAAAGTCCCAGAGAGAAGAGACCAAATGGAGAGGGTCTGAGGCTTTTAAAGCTCCCGTCCCCCTCCCTGTGATTTGTCCAGGTAAGTCACCTGGCCCAAGTACAAATTCCAGCTGACCCATCCAGGCCAATCAGATTCCTGTTTCCTGCTGGCTGTAGGAGATCCCAGAGGAATTCCTGGGATGTGGGGTCCTGAACATGTGGTTATTTAAAGGCCTAGTTAAAGGTTACAGCCTGCCTCGCAGTTTCAGGCAGGCATCTGTGCCAGTGGCATTTTGCCACAAGGGCTACCGAGACTGCAGCTGGTGCAGAATGCGGTGGCCCATCTCCTGACAGGAATGGGTCGCTGGGTGCATGATACACCAGTGCTTCGTTCTCTGTGCTGGCTGCCTATAGTGTACCGGGGTTGATTCAAAGTGTTGGTTTTGACTTATAAAGCCCTAAACAGCCTGGACCCTGCATACCTGCGAGACCGCCTCACTCCCCGGGTCCTGGACCAGCCCGTGCGGTCGGCTAGGATGCCTCCTCCAGATGTTCCCCGGGTATCCTGGGTGGCGATGATGAGGGAGGCGTTCTCAGTGGCTGCATAGCGGCTGTGGAACTTCTTCCTGATGGATGTCCATCTGGCTCTGGACCTTCCCTCTTTCCAAAGACCATGTAAGCCCTGGCTGTTCCGCAAGATGTTTGGCGAGAGAGATGGGTGAGGGGTAGGAGGTTGGGGGGGTGGGGGTTGTGGCTCTACCTAGGTTTTGTAGTTTTAAATTATATTTTTATATTGTATATTTATTATATGTGTTTTTATTGTATTTTATTATGTTGTAAGCCACCCCGAGCTGCTGTGGCAGGAGGGGGCAGCTAGGAAATCCAAGTAAATAATAATAATAATTTTAAAAAGCAGTCACGTAACTTTCCTTATGCTGTTTTTTCTAACAACACAAATGGCGGTCAACAGCTGCTCAACTGCGCATGCACCAGCCAGCAGAACTCTTTTTAAAATGTTTAATAACTCCTTTTTGGCTGCACCAATCATTACTACACTACACCAGCACTTGATCTAGATGTCATGCTCCAAGACTGTGAAATCTGGGAGCTCAACTTGTCATGGGGGAGGCGTTATCGATGATTCAAAATAGTCAGGACACCATGCATTTAACCACAACCAATTAACATTTAAACAGTTACACATTTTTATTTTTTGGCTGGATCATCTTTATAATTTGCATGTGCGATGGTCCCCACAAATATAAGCCACGGATAAATTTTCAGAACTGTAGTTCAAGCGGTTTCCTCAATATTAGGGCTTCAGCAGTCCCCTGTTTATAATGGAGAGTGGTTCTGCCTTTAACTTACTTACAGCTACTGCTGTAAGTAAATACTTCACCCCATGCACAGCCCTATTAATTATTGTTAAGTATTTATATAGTGACAGCAATGTACCTTACAATAATCTATTATAGACAGGTCCCTGCCCCAGTGGACTTACAGTCTGAGAGAGACAAGGGAGGTGGAAGGGAACAGAGGGAAACAGGAATGCATCCATGAACCAGATGGAAGTGTGTTGGAAAACGAACACAGAGGAGGCAAGGTGATGAAAGGACAAGGAGCTTGTGCTGAATTCGTTCAGGTAGAGGGAGCAAGTGGAGGGAAGAGAGAAGGGGCTGAACATAAGTGGAGGGAGCAAGATGAGAGTGGGGAAGGCCAGAAGGAGGAGATTGCTGCAGTAGTCAAGGCAAGAGATTACTAGAGTCTTAGCAGTGGAAACAGTAAGGAAAGATCAGATCTTAACAATGTTGTTCAGTCAGAGGCAACAGGACTTAGCAACAGATTGGATATGAGGCTTAAAGGAGATGTAGTCGTCAAAGATAACCCCCAGGCTACATGCCTGAGGGACAGGCTGGATGGTGACCTTGTCAATGGAAAATGAAAAGAAAGAGAGAGAGGAGGTTTTGTGAGAAGTTGAGGTCAGTTTTGGACATATTACATTTGAGTTGGCAGTGAGGCATTTAGGCAGAGATATCGGAGAGAAATTTTGTGATGCAAGATTCAGTGGAGAGCAAACGAGTGGACAGATAGAGTTGAATGTATGCATCAGCATATAGGTGACACTGGAAGCTGTGAGATTCAGTGAGTTTGCCAACAGATGGAGTGTAAAGAGAGAAGTGGACTGAGAACAGAGCCTTTGGGAACTCCCAAGGGGAAGGGATCTGGAGGAAGAAGAAGCACCAGCAAGAAATCCATTGAAGTAGCATTTAGAGAGAGAGAGGAAGAGAACCAGTGGAGGACCAAGCCCTGGAAACCAAGTGAGTGAAGTGAATCAAGGAGTGTATGGTTAACAGTATCAAAGGCAGCAGAGCAATTAAGCAGGGCAAGAATGGAGTAGAGGCTGTTGGATTTGGCTACAAGAAGGTCATTGGTGATTTGGTCATTGGCAAGGTAGTCTCAATTGAGTGAAGAGGATGAAAGCCAGATTGAAGCCAGTTGATGGGGGAGGATGGAAACCAGATTGAAAAACTGAAATTTCTTAATAAGAAATGAATTGAGACTTGGCTAAGCTGAAAAGTGGGTTAGTTTGGAATCGGCTATAAAGGTATAATCCTTCACCGTTAAAGTCAAACAGAGCTGAGAACTTCAGCGGGCAGAGGATTGTGCCTTAAGCAGCAGCATCTGATAGCAACACTAAATTACTCAATTCCGGTTCTTCATTTTGCCTGCTTTTCAGTGTGATGTAATTATAGTATTGTTTCTCAAATGGGTCTTAGTCAGTGCCATTGACAGATAAGTTATTTCCACTCTTGTTGCAAGCATGGCAGAGCCATTCAATATATTCAGCCTTTTATACAAGCTGGCATGATTAGTGGCATGGCAGGGCTGCAAGGAGAAATTTCCAGATATAGCAAGATAAGTCTTCAGAATAACTTTTGGACAGCGCGAGGTACAATGAACAATGCACTTTAAAGTATGGAAGGAGTTCTAATTTTTTGTGTAACTTGCATGTTACACAGAACATCTCAGTTTTTAATTAATTTCAGAAAATAGTTCTCGTTTGATACAAATTTGTAGGTGCTTAGACTACTTTTTCAGAACTTCTTTCCAAGGACTTTTTTGTACCCAAAGCAAACTTTAGGGATAAAGATTTGCCTAACTAGAAAGAGAAGCCATGCTTTTAAAATTTACATTTTTTTGTTTAAGTGATAGTACATGATTTGCATAATATTAGGCTCAAATCACTAACCCTGCAGCCAACCAGCAAGATTTAGTTTGTGAATTAATGCCTGCTGAAGAACTAAGTAGAGGAGCTTATTATGTAATTGCGTGATAACTTTCAATTAATCTCAGTGGCCAAAATTTACTTACACTGAATGCAGTAAGTACAAATTCTACATGAATTAATGCCTTGGGTTAATCCCGCTCCCGTCCCACCCCCTCCCCACATCTTTCCTCCCTGCCTCTCTCGAGGAAATTTCTGCTCAGCTCTCTTCATCCAATCCCTCCACCTGCCCCCTCGACCCGATTCCCTCCCGCCTCCTGACCTCTGTTGCTCCCACTATCGCTCCCCCACTTCTACATGTCATCAATCTCTCCCTTTCCACAGGCTCCTTCCCCTCTGCCTTCAAGTATGCCACTGTCTCCCCCATCCTCAAAAAGCCCACCCTGGACCCATCTGACCCCTCTAGTTACTGGCCAGTCTCCCTCCTTCCCTTTGCCTCGAAGCTTCTGGAACGTGTCGTCTACTCCCGTTGCCTGTACCTCCTCTCTGCCAACTCCTCCCTGGACCCTCTCCAATCCGGCTTCCGCCCCCTCCACTCTACTGAAACTGCCCTGGCCAAGATCACCAATGATCTACTTGTCGCTAAATCTAAGCGCCACTATTCCATTCTTGTCCTCCCTGACCTCTCTGCTGCCTTTGACACTGTCGACCACTCGCTCCTCTTGGACTCGCTTTACTCTTTGGGCTTCCGCGGCTCTGTCCTTGACTGGTTCTCCTCCTACCTCTCTGACCGCTCCTTTAATGTCTCCCTCCCTGAGTCGACCTCCCCCTCCCTTCCCCTTTCGGTTGGGGTCCCCCAAGGTTCTGTCCTTGGCCCTCTCCTCTTCTCTATCTACACCCTGTCCCTTGGCAAAATTATTGCCTCCCACGGATTCCAATACCATCTCTATGCTGATGACACCCAACTCTTATCTCTCTACCCTCTCTCTCTCCTCTTCTGTCCACTCACGCCTCGTCAACTGCCTCTCTGATATCTCCGCCTGGATGTCCCGACGTCAACTTAAGCTCAACATGGCCAAGACCGAACTCCTCATTTTTCCTCCCTCCCCTTCCTCTCCTTTTAACCTGACCATCTGCATTGATGGGGTCACCATCCGTCCCGTTCTCCAAGCCCGCAGCTTGGGCTTCATCTTTGACACGCACCTCTCTTTTAAACCTTACATTGACTCTGTGGCCAAATCCTGCCGATTCGCTCTCCACAACATTGCCCGCATCCGCCCCTTTCTCTCAATCTCCTCGGCCAAAATCCTTGTTCATGCCATGGTTATCTCTCGCCTCGACTACTGCAACCTCCTACTTGCTGGCCTCCCTCGCTCTCACCTGTTCCCCCTTATTGCAATCCAAAACTCTGCCGCCAAGGTCATTCATTCTGCCCGTCGCTTCGACCATGTGCAGCCTCTCCCCCTCTCCCTTCACTGGCTCCCCCTTCCTGAACGTATCCAGTTTAAACTCCTGGTTTTCACGTTCAAATCACTCCACAACCAAGCTCCCCCTTACCTCTCAGACCTAATCTCCCTACACACTCCTGCACGTGCTCTCTGCTGTTCCTTTGTCCCCTCCCTCACTCTCCCTCGTTTCTCCTGCTCACCTAACCGCCTTCGACCCTTCTCCCTCGCTGCCCCCCATGCCTGGAACTCTCTCCCTGCCCGCATCCGCCTTGCCTCATCCCTCCGCTCCTTCAGATCCCTTCCCAAGACCCACCTTTTCCTTGCTGCCTTTCCCAATGCCTGATAGTCTTTCCCCGTACACTTACCGTCGGCCCTCCTCTGCTGACTGCTGCTACCAACCTCTTTGTAACCAAGCCAAGCACACGCTCCTGAGACTTCGCATCTGCTTGAATGTTTGTTTGTCTTCTCCCCTGTCTCTCCCACTGTCCCCTCTCCCTGTCTCCCCCCCTTTGTCTTTTAGATTGTAAGCCACAGGCAGGGACTGCGTCTAATTCTATGTTCTATACAGCACCAGGTCACACAACTGGTGCTATATAAATGTTTATAATAATAATAATAATAATAATAATTAATAATGTGGTCAGATATTTTTAATAAAATTCACACAAGAATAAACTACATAAAATTGGCATATATGGCCCAAATGTAGTCATTTCTGTGCAGAAATTGAAGGCTTCTGCAGTACAATTGATGTTAGATGGATTTGATGACCATCCTTTGCAGAAGCTCCACTGATATTATTTCATGACAGGTATGCTTCTAAATCAACTTTAGATTCATAGGTGTTTTCTAGAAATAGGGAAACTGATTAACAAAAAACTGTGTTTAACATCAATCAATCAGATTTTAATTTATACCCTGCACTCTTTCGCCAAAGGCGACTCGAGGCGGCTTACAACATAATACATACTTCATAATGCATAATCATACATAATCATACACAAAAAATGGTGCACCAGTGCACCAAAACAATTCAAATGCCAGAGAGAAGAGATTTGAAGGTCAGGAGGGAGGGAACAGAGAAAGTTCTAGGTGTAGGGGCAGCATGGGAATAGGAGCAAAGACTATTTATTTATTTATTTATTTATTTCCAACATTTATATTTCACCTTTCCTGCCTAAGCAGCTCGAGGCGGTTTACAAAAATTAAAATATTTAAAAGTGTACATAAAATATGTAAAATACATAAAAGGGAGGCATAAAAGAAAATAAAAAACCCATCCTCTTCACCCCCCTTCTTCACCAAAGGCTTGGCGGAACACCCAGTTTAGGGGGGAAGACTGAGGCAGTTGAGGGTGGTGGCACAGAAGGAGTGACGTTCCCAGGGAGAAGCAATAGACTGAGTTGCAACAGAGAGGGAGGAGTCAAAAATTAATCCTATGCTACATGCTTGGAGGGACGGGCTGGAGGGTGGCACTATCAACGGATATAGAGTAAAGAGGAAGAGGATGGCTTAGAGGGGGAAGATATCAAGCTTGAAGTAGAGATGAAAACAGTGACATGAAATTGGATGGAGGGGAAGAGGGATAAGCTAGAGAGAGATGGAATTTGGTATCATCAGCACCTGAATGATAGTGGTAGCTTGGAGACTCTATGAGCTTGCTCAGGGATAGATTGTAAAGGGAGAAAAGAAGAGGGCCCTGGAAAGAGTCCAGGGGAATTGCCCATAAAGTGAAGTGGAGTAGGTACCAGCAAGAGAAACACTGAAGGGAGTGCTTAGAGAAAGGAAGAGAGCCAGTTGAGTATTGACCCCGGAAACTGAGATGGCTTAGAAAATCAAGAAGAAGGGTGTGGTTGATGAAAACGAAGACAGCCGAGATGTCAGACAGGACGAGGATGGCATAGAGGCCCTTGGACTTCATTTGGCTATGAGGTGGTTGTTGGTGATTTGGGTGAGAGGGTTTCGAAAGGACAGAACCCAGACTGAAGGGGGTCAAGGGAGGTATTGGGGAGAGGAAGTCGAGACAGGAGGTGTAGACAATTCATTCCAGGAGTTTGGAAGTGAAGTTGACAAGAGATCAGCTGATAGCTGGAGAGGGTGGAGGTGTTGGGACAGAGGTTTTTTTAAAAAGAAAATGGGAGATGGTTTCTTGCCTGATAGCAGAAGAAAGGAGCCAGTAGAGAGGGGGTGAAAACAGACATGATGCTAACTACCCTTTAACCACCCTTGGTGGTTATTCATGCATGTTACAGGGTTGTATTGGTGCCCTGTGCAGCCCTGCAACATGCACAAATGACCACCAAGGGTGGTTAAAGGGTGGTTAGTGTCATGTCTGTTTTCACCCAGGGAGAAGTTGATATGCAGCAGAGAGGGTGCAATTGCAATACTGAGAATGAGAGCAGCTAGGAGGCAAGAGTTATATGATCAACAGGACAGATGGAGAGATTAGAGTGGGAGAGGAGGGAGTGTCTAAAATTGCAACTTGTTTTATTTATTCTCAATACAAAATGAAAATTACTTAGTTGTAACTGAAGCTCTTCAACAAACTTTGTTAATGAATTAATAACACAGATGGAAAAGCTTTCAGGTCTCACTCTTATCCAGTCTGCTCCTTCAGTTCCTTTGTGGCGAACATGGTAGTGATTCTTATTGTGTGTTCATAAGGGTTTTATTTTACAGAGCTTAACTAATTTGGAAATGAGACTTCTGTCACTTCCCTTCAAAACTGGGTTTTATAGTTCTTGATTTGTTTATGAGCCTTGAAGATATGCTGGAGCCACCTTTTCCGTGGGTCTACAGCTGGTGGTCAAACTTTTGTACTAAAAGAGCCCAGTTTCTCATGGGTGCAGCCACACGAGACAGGCTGAGGAGACTATTGATTATTATTATTATTATTATTATTATTATTACCCCCCAAAAAACCCTATTGTGTTAAGTTAAGGCACTTTCCTTCCCCAAAAACCCATCCCTACCCAAAAAAACCCTATCCTACCCTTTCCAACCAACCCAAACAATCCTTTGGGAAAGAATACAATTATCCTACCAAATAAAACCTTACCCAGTCTTTTCTAACTACCCCAAAAACCCTTTCCGGAATAATTCTGAAAGTGAATTAGCATCCTCCTCCAGAAAACTACTTGAAATATACATCACTCAAAATTCCCATCAACCACCAACAGGTATGGACATTGAAAGTTAAGGCAGGAATGAAGGAGTGAAGTTACCGATGCCAGGGTAAACTCTCACACACCTAAACTCCCTTGCCATGAAAGGATCTGGTTTTACTACAGACCAGAAACATGAATCACTCACATGATTCACTAGTATATATGAAGTGTGCCTGTCTCTGCTTTTGTATGGGGTGCGACGTGCTGTACCACTATATGCATGTGCATCCGCCTTAACTTGCCACTCATGCCAGTAGTTGTAACATACCATCATTTCATGTTTTGACAAAATTCCCATATTTTATCAGGCTGTGGTGGTGATTGAAAAATGGGTCATTGAAGAACCAGCATAACTAACGCATGCTTGCAGTATCTTAATTGCTGTCTTTTTCAAGGTCCTGGAGATCCAATTTGATTTGGTTAACTTACAGATGTTCATGCTTGCATGGGTGGCAAGTTAAGGTGGGTGCACATGATAAAGATAGTGATTAAGATACTGCAAACACGCAGTAGGTGGCATAGGAAAGAGCAAGGATCCAAGGAAGGCTGAAAATGAGGGATGAAGGGAGGTCAAGGGCTGGAGCACAGGTTTATACTGCTTGGGCCAGGTCATTGAGCAGCTCTGGGTAGTCCTAAATACTGGACTGAGAGACTCCAGCAACCAAATCAGGAACTGACTGCTAGCTGGCCATGAGCAAAAGGGGTGTGTGGCTGCTTAAACTCTGCCTTATTGTCTTAGCTGGGTGGAGTTAGTCAACCATGCAGCAGTCTAATCCCTGATACTGGGTAACTTCTTGGCACTGCTGCTTTCCTTCTTTCTCCTTGGAAACAGGTTTCCAGAAAGTGTGTATCATCTAAAATTGAGGAGGAAGTATACAGCATTATTTAACTGAAGATGTTAATTTAAACCAGGTCCAAATGAATCCCTGTGGATTATCCCTGAGTACCGTCACAACTCTACACTTGGCCAAATATTACCTTGGTTTACAGTCAGTCTTTACACTGTGTCCCTATTGGATTTGGTTCAAATTGAGTTTCAAGTAAGATTTAATTTGACACTGCATCAACTGCTTTTTAAAGTGTACTTATTATATTGCCTCTATTTCATTTCCTTTGCCCACTAGTTTTACTAATTCAGTAATAATAAAAAGCTGTCAAGTTTGTCTGGCATAATTTGTTCTTTACATACCAGCTGCTTATATGCCTGTTTATTGTTTGAGAGCTTACAGATTTTATTTCTAGGAAATTGCGTTAAGACGTTATTTGATCAGCTAAGCAATGTCAGTATAAACTGAACAAGCACTCCCTGGCAGTTTAAGTAATAGGCTTTTGAAAGCTGCTGTAAAAGAAGTGTCATACTTTGGATGGGACATTAAACTAAGGTTTTACTCTGTCCTGTCAGAGTAATCTCGGGGTGTTTTTCAAATGAGACAATAGCGGCTGCAGTCCATGTTCATTCTGTGCAGCTCCCACTCAGCCCCCACTCACAGTTATTAGCACAGTGAACCACTTAGACGGGCAGGTGTTCTTCCCTACCACTCTCCACCACCAAGAAGAGGTCACTCCTTGGATGCTCTAGACTTTTACCCGCGACTCTATGGTACTGTATGCACATGAGGTTGTGCGCAACCTAATTGATGGGATGCGGATATGGGGACACACATTAGCCCGGATTCTCCGTCACGGTGGGCTACATTTCTCCAAGACCCCACCCTGAGTGGGGGATGCAGGGCCACTGGCGACCACATGTCCGGTGGGGGCAAACCGCTGATGAGCATCTAATAACGGGCAGGCGGACACCCGTTTGGTGTGGGCTAATGTGGGCTATCGTCTCATTTATTTTCGCCCACAGTGACAGCTAAATATATTAGCACAGTCTTTTTTAATGTAGGGGTGGGGAAACATCAGGCCTGGAGGCCAAATGCAGTGCTGCTAATTTGTATGTCTTTCCTTTCCAGTTCCTAAAGTTGGCCCCTAGATACATTTCCTACCCACAAGCACTGAAATACTAAGCTCAGGGTAAGGAAGCAGAGATGAGGGCATATACACATGGATAGGGAACCATCCATGGCACAGACCTATGATCTGCACCATTCTCTTCTTAACAATCTCCACCCCATTTTCTGTGTCGCCTTCAGAGCTTGTTCTACCTTTCAAAGTGGCCTCGGGAGGGAAAAGGTCCCTACTCCTGTAAATAAAATAATACTCCTGTTTTAATGTCATGATTGAAATTTCTAAATTGGGCAGATAATGGCTGTTGTTTGCATGGGCTTTTAGCCAGTCATTGGGTGTTAACAGAAGTGATGCTGGCTCAGCGGCAGCCCGACCCAGGCCCAGCACGGGGAGGAAAAACACTGCGGATACAGTCTGGACCTGGTCAGGTTTCCGAACAAGCTTGCTGGCAACTGGAGGGCAGGGAGACACACCAAGGTCCATTGGGCCAGCCCCAACCCCACTCAGCACCCTGCCCCCCACCCTGACAACCAGCCATGGCAGCCAGTGGAGGACCACAACAGACATGATAATCCGCTGTGGCCCACTTTGCCCTGATCAGGTGAACCATAGCCCGGGCTATGACTCTGAGACTTTCTGGGGTCACAGTCTAGGCTAGCTGCTGACACGGCCAGGGGCAATCCCGGGACAACTTCTGGTGGTGCCAGATCAAGGCCAGATCCAAGTCAAAGCGCGCCACAGCATGATATTGTCACATCTGTTTACACCCATCTCATTCCTCTGTATGGTATTTTGGGGTATCTTGAGATCCAGAATAAAGCAAAATTCTGTTTGCTGGGTTCTGTGACTGATTGGCTAGATTAATATCTTTAATATTTCAGTTTGATTTTTTTCGTTTTAGAGTTCTGATCAACAGTTCTAAATGGGCATATTTCAACAGTGGATTAATCCAGGTGTTCTGTTCCATGTGAACAAAGGCTCTTTCATACAACTACTTCCTATTGGGAGCTGCCGTTCTTAGCTGTCATCTGGTTGTATGAAGGGAGTTTTTAGCGCAAGTGGATGTGTGCAAATCAGCCTCAAATCGCCTTCATGCAGCCAGCTAGCAGCTGGGTAATACAGCTCATATTAAAGCTGCCACTCCAGATCAGAATTTCAAAAATAAGGGACGCTAGAGAGCGGAGGAATACTAAAATAGGGGACGTCCATTATGTTTCATGGAGCTTTGATGTTTAAAATATGGGGCATCTACTGTATAAAGAAGGGATATCCCATATGTTCTATAGAGCTGCAGGGCGCTTAAGTAAGGAATGCTCCCCTAAATACAGAACGTCCCTTAAAATAAAGGACACCTAGCACAGGCTGTGCTTTAGGTCCGTATATGTGGTTTTTGAGAGAACCCAACATTTCCCCAAAAATGTAATATCAGATGTCCCCAAAACTGCAGCACATCCAGCTTGGAGCTGGGCTGCTCCTGACTCTTGGCTTAGCCCCCTGCTCGGGGAACCTGTAGTGAGCCCTCTCTGCCTGCAGGGGCTGTCTCAGAGAGGCAGTCTCCAGCAGCCCAGCAGAGCCCAGCCCAGTCAGGGGAAAATGGCAAGTTTTTGGCAGCCTCAGGGCCGGCCTTACCGCGGGGCGGCTAGGGGCGGCCGCCCAGGGTCCTGCGCTTGGGGGGCCCCCGCGGTTCCTCGGGTAGAAGGCAGGGCTTTAAAAATAAAAAACAAAAAAAGAACCCACAATGGGCTCGGGTCTGGGTCCGGCAGGTGATGTGGGGGGGTGGGGGGCTGGAGCTCGTGAAGC